>VONZ01002049.1:0-73196 GCA_012976165.1 Labeo catla | reverse complement strand
TGACTCACACATTATATTACAAGTCTTCTGAAGCCACAGAAATGGAATAAATTGTATGTATTCACTGAAAGCTACATTTGTGCAATTTCAGTATGCGCATATTCGGATTTGGTGCATCATGATTGGTTATGAGACGTGAAAACCAGTCATTGACATTAATCCTGGAATGCTTGCATATATAGAAACATGAATAAGATTTCAGAGCTGTGGTAGAGGGAAGATTACCAGTGAATAATGACTTAGATGTCAGTCTGCTCCTCATACAAAGCTATCAAATGACTTTCGAAAAAAAATGTAAGGTAGGAGTAATGCAGCCTATTTTTAATGATAATTTTATGGTGCTGTTTGTCATAAGACAGACTGGTCACCATTTACTTTCATTCTTTTTTAGCAGTGTTCTGCTAAACATCTTGTATTCCATGAAAGAAAGGACATGTTGAATCCTCCTTTAATTTTGGGGTGAAATTGGGTAATATTTTGGAGAAATAGTTTTCTTTAACCCTTTAACTGTCACTCCCTATCTTGAACATAGACATGAAAATGCACTATCCAAAGTTACATTTTCATAATTCATGAGCAAAAACATTTTGTAATATTATTTTGATGTTCAATTTCCATGGTAATGCAATGTCTGATTTTAAAATGGTTTTCAAAGGATGAATTTTGAGATTTGAAGTTTTCAGTTGATATACAGTCATGTGAAAAAAAAATATTTGGTCCTCGGCAGGTCTTAAAATTTGGAAAGTAAATCCTCAGATAAACATCATCACATGACATATCACACAGTGCCATTATTTATTTAAGAAAAATACAGCCAAGAGGGAAAGGCCCTGTGTGACAAAGTTAGGACACCCTATGAGTCAACTGCTTGCAGATCCACTTTTAGCAGCAATAACTTGAATCATTCATTTTCTGTGTGACTTTATCAGTCTCTCACATCGTTCTGGAGGAATTTGGACCACTCTTCTTTTCAACGTTGCTCCAGTTTATTGAGGTTTGTGGGCATTTGCTTATGCACAGCTCTCACCACAGCATTTGAGTCAGGATGAGCTCTGGACTTGGACTGGGCTGTCGCAACACCTTGATTCTTTTCTTTTCAGCCATTCTGTTGTAGATTTGCTGGTGGGCTTGGGATCATTGTCCTGTTGCATGACCCAATTTTGGCCCAACTTTAGATGTCAGACAGATGCCCTCGCATTTGACTCTACAATACTTTGATATACAGAGGAGTTCATGGCCAACTCAATGACTGTGAGGTGCCCAGGTCCTGTGGCTACAAAACAAGCCCAAAATGATCAGCCCTCCTCCCGCATGCTTGTCTTTTGGTATGAGGTGTTTGTGCTGATATGCTCTTTAGGTTTTCACCAAACTTGGCGCTGTGCATTATGGCCAAACATCTCCACTTTGGTCTCGTCTGTTCAAAGGACATTATTCTAGAAGACTTGTGTTTTGTTCAGATGCAACTTTGCAGACCTAAACTGTGCTGCAATGTTTTTTTGTTTAGATAGAAGAGGTTTTCTTCTGCCAAGCCTTCCAAACATGCCATTTTTGTCCCATATTTTTCTAATGCTATTCTCATGAACTTTATCATTTAACATGTTAACTGAGGCCTGTAGAGTCTGAGGTGTAGTTCTTGGGTTGTCTGCCATTTCTCTAAGCTTTACACGGTCTGATCTTGGGGTGAATTTTCTAGGATGTCCACTCCTGGAAGGAGAGGTGTCTGTTTTAACTGTCTTCCACTTGTGAATAAACTTCAAATTGTTTGGAAATGGCCGTATTACTTTTCTCAGATTGATGGCAGCAACAATTGCTTCTCTAAGATGATTGTTGATGTCTTACCTCCTTGGCATTGTGTTAACACACACCTGAAGGCTCCAGACCAGCAAACTGCCAAAGCTTATGTTTTTATAGAGGTTCAGACTTGCTGATGATCAGTTAATCAAAGGTATTTGATTAGCAGTGCTTGACTGTGATTTACCCTCTTAATTCCAGTGTTAACAGTAAGGGTGTCCTAACTTTGTCACACGTGGCTTTTCCATTTTGGCTTTATTTTTGTTCAGTAAATAATGACACGGTGCAATTCATCATGTGTTGTTGTTCAACTAAGGTTTTATTTTCAAAATTTTAAGACCAGACAAGGACCAGTTTTTTTTATGATGTCCTGATATGGAAAACAGTGAAATTCAATAGGGTGTCCTAACTTTTTCACATATAATTTCCTAAGATTTCTATTGCATGATAGGGAAAAAGGCAACAAAGAAAGTCATTTTGTGAACTCCTGTTATGATATAGATTTTTGAGGTGCACTCTTGTCATAAATTAATCTATTAATTTTCCTACATAATTTGTAACACAAAAGAGTGGTAAAATATCTATTTAGGAGTCTTAGACCTTCTCAACGATATATAGTTTGTCATGATTAGATTAGGATTTATTTGTAAAATGGTGAAGTAAACTTAGGCGTCCCACAGAGGGGATGGTGAAGTTATCAGTTGTTGATTGCTTGCTTATTTATTTAGTTGTGGGGTGCAACTTTTTATCTCACAATCCTTCAAGAAAACTTTTGAACAGGATGTCTAAATTTTTTCTTGTTTTGTTGAAATGTCTTTTTTTTTTATGTAATACTGCCCTTCAGAAGCAACAGAAGATGTTTCCCGGGAGACAAATTAAGTACAATTTACCTTGATAGATTCAAAAACGTTTTACCCCCTGGCTCTTAATGAGGTTCTTTCCTTCTGGAGCTTCAGCGAATGTTTGAACCTTTTTTAATAGTTGTGTTTGAGTCCCACAATTGTCCTCAGTGTGAAAAGATGGATCTCAAAACCATATAGTCACTGCTGGAAAGAGTTGAAATATGCAAAAGATGCTGGAAAACTGAAGAATCTGCAGGACCTGAAGGATTTTTTCTGAAGAACAGTGCTCAGCTTAACTGTTCAGAACAAACAAGGGACTCATGAACAACCATCACAAAATAAAAAAACAGTCGTAGATCATCCAGGTAACCACACACTATTAAGAAAGAAGTGTTCCCAAACTTTCGAAAGGGGGTTATTTTAATAATTTCAGCTTTTTTTTTTTGTTTTTTGGTCTTTTGGACTATTTGTAAACATCTTTTATGTAAAATATTTTACTCAGGACAGTACTAAATAAAAAATAAAATGCATTTTGTATGATCTCTCTTATTTTGTTATTCACATTTTCTCAGATTCTGCAAGGGGTTCCCAAGCTTTCATATAAAAATGTATCATGCAGTTCTGCCTTTATAAGTTTGTCATACAATTCTGAGAAAAAAAAATAGAATTGCGAGATGTAAACTTGCAATTGTGAAAAAAAAAAAAAAGTCAGAATTATGAGACAAAAAGTCACAATTAGCTTTTTTATTTTTTATTCAGTGGTGGAAACAGGTTTCCAATGGTTTGGGATCCTCCTGAGATCTTTGACTTTTAACTCTAGGATCTTTACTGACCTGAGAACAGTTCGAGACATTGACGGCTCTAGAAGAGACACGTCTGAGAAATCACTGCTGTCTAAAGAGAAACAGCTCATTAAGCTGTTTTAAAAATGTGCCTTTAGCGACATTTCTGCAAAATTATAAAACATTGCTTCTTGCACGTTTGGCAGCACAAGTTGATTTTTTTCCCCAGAAACAGGTGAATCTGGTGACATTACTATCTTTTTTATCTTGTGAATGTGTAAAAAAGTTGATGCTCTATCGCATTTGAAAATAACAGTTTAACAACAGAAGTTGAAATCAAAGTACTATACAGGTCCAACCTTGATGTTATGAAAGCATGAATAATGGTTTTTTGAATCTGGCTATAGATCTTAACTGAAAGAAACTGCTTTTCACGACAGCATGTATCTGTATATCAAAACACAGTGTGGGACTGAAAATAACAGGAAGGTTTTTCAAACAGTTTTTGAATCAGAAGAGAGGGGACCAAGGTGATCGACAAGGTCAGAGGTCAAAACATACCAGCCACACTAAACCCTATACACCAAACCTAACTCATAGTGTTAACAAAAGCAAATGTGTAATTTAACAGATGTTGAGTTCTTTTGTCTGTTGTTTTGACTATTGTTATGTATACTCATAAAAATTATTTTGTGGGTGAAGTAGATACTACAGAAAAACAAATGTAATTTCTACCTGAAAAAGTTAGTTCAGGCAATAATTAAAAAAAAAAAAACAAAGTAAATTCTATATTAGTACTCAGTTCTAGCTTGTAGAAATTAAAGCGTAAATATCAACATTATACAATTAAGTAAAACCTACTTAATTTTTCTGATACTAATGTTACAGTCATGTACTGGGGCATGAATAATTAATAAGGCTGATTTTTTGCTGTTTTCCAGCTGTATTTACACTGTTCTATCATTGCTTTTGTTCTAAGGTTTTTACATTTGTAGTTCATTTTTTAGTCAGAATGATACAGTCATACTCCAAAATGAACCACAGAATGTCATTGTTCAGAAAAGCACCATCATTGTATTGTGTACCAAGTAATGAAGTCTCCCTGTTGTGATATCCACTTTAACATCATGGTTTAATTCAGTGCTATATTACAGTTTTCCTCAGTCGATTTGACACTTTTCTCTAATGTAATGTAATTGCTCTCAAAACAATTAACACAAACAGTTCAACTTTATTAAAGCATTTATTAAAAGTAATTATTAACATCAAAACTGTATGTGACCCATGTGACAAATTAAATTAATGAAACTATAATATCATATACTATAATACTATAAAATAAAGCTAATATAAATCTGGTTGTGCCACCTTTAGCAACAAAATCTGAAAACAAACATTCCTGATAACTAGAGATCAGTCTTGTGCAGCTTTGTGGTAGAGTTTTGGCTCTGCACACTCTTCTTTGCAGAACTGCTTTAGTTCAGAATAAAATAAAATATTTTTTTTTTTTTTTTTTTTATTTACATAGTAACTTTTGTTCTGTTTCCCAGCTTCTAAAGGAGAGACCATGATTTCTTACATAGTCATTTAGGGTAGCTCTCCTGTCACTGTGTTGTGTGTTTTATTAACCGGATAGTTTAGGGGCATTTGAAAATATACCGTGTTCATTAGATACTATAACAAATTACATAGTTTTGTTTGTTGTGTGTGGACAAATGGTACATAAATGTGTAAAAAAAAGTGATTTGTGTAAAACCAAAAATAAAAGCAGCAATTTTATTTTTTTTTTTTCTGATATATTACAATTTTTCCTCAATCGATTTGACATTTCTCAAAACAGGTAACACAGTGAGCTGAACTCTTTGTATTTGTCCTAAACAGATTCTACGTTTTCATTCATTTCATACAAATTACAAATCATGCAAATAATTTTCTTAAAACAATGTGTACAAAATTCTAAAATGTTTTCAAAATAATTACAGTTTTTCTCAGTCGCTTTGGTGCATTTCTCAAATCTGACATGAAATTCTCAAAACTACTTTTTCAACCTCCGCATCATCTAGTCACTTGTGCTCATCATAATAGCAGTTCCCCTTCAGTCGTTTCACTACGACGTTACATATGGGAACTCGCCTGAGTGACCAATCACCTCTGAGCTTTACAGAAAAGGCCAATGAAATTGGCGAGTGGAGTTTGCGTGCAACGCCACTCCCCCGTACATACGGGTATATAAGATGGCGGCGCGCATCCACTCATTCAGATTTTCGCTTCAGAGCCTCACCGCCTGCGAGCAATTGAAGAAACAGAAAGGACAAGCCTCTCTCTGACACCTGCAGTGTCAGATCCTGCGAGCCGGCCGCCGACAGAGAAACGGAACGAGCCGGCTTCTCGCATTCCAGCGAGTTTTGAGAGCACGGTTGTGCCGCGTCCTCCCTGGGCGAACCGGGATCTAAAAGAGCAATTTCCTTACGGTCGTCGAGAGCCATTGTCCCGGTATGGCTTTCCGACCGTGCGTTTCTGGGTGCGGTAGTTTCCTCACCTCCGCTGACGGTCATGATCGCTGTCTCACGTGCCTGGGCCGAGCGCACGCAGAGGCAGCGTTCGAGGATGGTTCATGCGCTCATTGCGAGCGTATGTCCATGGCCACGTTAAGGTCCCGCCTCTCGTTCGCGAGACAGCTCCCCTCGTCGTCTTCCCGCGGTAGTTCGGCGAGCCGTAAAGGCTTTACGGCTGCTTCGGCGAGGCGCTTGGGGGACCTCCAGGTGACGGTGCAGAATGTCCCGCCGGGTAATACCCCGTGGGCTTCCGCTCCACCGCGTGGTCCCGTGGTGATGCCCAAACAGACTGCTCCCCCATCTAAAAGCGGGCCCAGCGTCTCTTTTGGTGCTCCCCCAGAGGAAGAGATGTCTATCTCATCATCAGAGGGTGAACGGTTGGCAGATAAGGCGGGCACTTCGGCGGAGCAGCGCCCCTCTGCGGTCGCTGCTCCGTCTGAGGCGGACGCCGAACTGTCGGCCATGCTCCTCCGGGCCGCCAAGGGGATCGGGCTGGAGGTCCCGAAGGTGCCTCCTCCCGATCCTTCGAGGCTGGATGATTGGTTTCTGGGGCCGAGGTCTGCGGCGCCGCCGCGCTCGCCCCCAGTCCCTTTCTTCCCGGAGGTGCACGATGAGCTGGTTAAGGCATGGCGGGCCCCTCATTCGGCTCGTTCACGCCTTACCTCCTCAGCCCTCGCTACCCTTGATGGCGGGGCGGCCAGGGGGTACGAGGGGGTCCCTCAGGTTGAGCGTGCGGTTGCGGTGCATTTATGCCCGCAAGACGCCGCCACCTGGCGGGGCTCTCCGCGCCTCCCGTCCGAAGCCTGTAGGCTTTTGTCGGCTCTGACCGGCAAAGCCTACAGTGCTGCGGCCCAGGCCGCCACCGCCCGGCACGCCATGGCCACCCTGCAGGTCTATCAGGCCAAGGCGTTAAAAGAACTGCACAAGGGTAGTCCTGACCAAGCGGTTTTGCAGGAGCTGCGTGCGGTGACCGACTTCGCCCTCCGGGCGACTAAAGTCACGGCGCGGTCCCTTGGTCAGGTGATGTCCACACTCGTGGTCCAGGAACGCCACCTCTGGCTGAACCTGGCGCAGATGGCAGATGTCGACAAAGCACGCTTTCTCGACACTCCTGTCTCCCAGGCCGGCCTCTTCGGCGACACTGTCGAGGACTTTGCCCAGCAGTTCTCGGCAGTCCAGAAGCAGACTGAGGCGATCAGTCACATCTTGCCCCGGCGTGCGACTCCCACGAAGTCCCCGGGTGCCCAGCCTCAGCCTGCTCGTCGCCGAGGGCGCCTCCCTGCGGCCCCCAAGAAGCAAGAAATACCTGCTCCGTCTCCGGCTGAGGCCCACGATGCGCGCCTCGCCGCCAGACGTCGTGGCCGCCGCAGGGGAGCGGCGCCGCCCGCTGCTCAGGAGCCCCCTCATACACCTAAGACCCGCAGGTCTGCGCGGCGCTCCTGACACGGGCAGCCTGGAGATGGTGGAAGCTGCTCTTCGGGGGACGATAACATCTGCCCCCCCGCCCCCGGTGGAAGGCCGGGGCCGTCTGTGCGCTCAGCTGCCGTCAACCTACGGGTCGGCGGTACCCACCCACTCACAGAAAGAGCAATTTTCCACATCTCTGGGCCAAGTGCCCCGAGTTCTGTTCCTGTCAGACAAGATGTCTCCTCGGGTTCGGACTCGGAGCCAACATTAGCCAGCGCGGGAACCTGGGAGGAAGGTAAGTGCTGCTCAGAGCGGCCAGACTGCTCTCCAGGACGTTCATCCTTCTGGGACCAGTCCCCTTCCCGCAGGCCGCCCCACCGCGGTCACGTCGGTCAACGCTCCGCTGATCCCACTGGTGACCAGGCTCGCAGCCTGGCTAGAGCTGCCCAGCCAGTCCCGGTGGTTGATCCGGACGGTACGTCTCGGCTACGCGATTCAGTTCGCCAGGCGCCCGCCCAAATTCAGAGGCGTCCTTTTCACCTCTGTCCACTCGGACACGGATGCCTCTGTCCTGCGTGCAGAGATTGCTGTCTTACTGGCGAAAGACGCAATCGAGCCTGTCCCTCCAGCCGAGATGAGGTCGGGGTTCTACAGCCCTTACTTCATCGTGCCCAAGAAGAGCGGTGGGTTACGACCAATCCTGGATCTTCGAGTTTTGAATCGGTCCCTTCTCAGGCTGCCGTTCAAAATGCTCACTTCGAGGCGTATCCTTTCGTGCGTTTGACACCAGGATTGGTTTGCGGCCATAGACCTGAAGGACGCGTACTTTCACGTCTCGATTTTGCCTCGACACAGACCCTTTCTACGGTTTGCTTTCGAGGGTCGAGCGTATCAGTACAAGGTGCTCCCATTTGGCCTGTCCCTGTCCCCCCGTGTCTTTACGAAGGTCGCCGAGGGTGCCCTGACTCCGCTATGGCGGAAGGGCGTTCGCATCCTCAACTATCTCGACGACTGGCTCATCATGGCTCACTCGCGAGATCTGTTGTGCGAACACAGGGACCTGGTGCTTCAGCACCTCAGCCATCTAGGCCTTCGGGTCAACCGAGAGAAGAGCAAACTCTCCCCAGTGCAGAGGATCTCTTTTCTCGGTATGGAGCTGGACTCGGTCAATATGACAGCCTGCCTCACCAACGAGCGCACGCAGTCAGTGCTGAACTGCCTGAAATCATTCAGGCACAAAACAGCGGTCCCTCTCAAAACATTTCAGAGGCTCCTGGGGCATGGGGCATATGGCAGCTGCAGCCGCGGTAACGCCGCTGGGCTTGCTTCATATGAGACCGCTTCAGCGCTGGCTACACGATCGAGTCCCGAGATGGGCATGGCACCGTGGCACACTCCGGATTGGCGTTTCCCCGCAGTGTCGCCGCCTATTCAGCCTGTGGTCAGACCCTGCCTTCCTACGGGCCGGAGTCCCCTTAGGACAGGTCTCCAGGCATGTTGTGGTTTACACAGATGCCTCCACCACGGGTTGGGGTGCTGTATGCAACGGGCAAGCAGCCTCGGGCTCCTGGACAGGCCCTCGACTGCTTTGGCACATCAACTGCCTGGAGTTGCTAGCAGTGCTTCTCGCGCTGCGTCGGTTTCTTCCGATGCTCCGCCACAAGCACGTGCTTGTCCGCACGGACCACACTGCGACCGTAGCGTACATCAACCGCCAGGGTGGTCTACGCTCCCGTCGTATGTCGCAACTCGCCCGCCATCTGCTCCTGTGGAGTCAGACGCGGCTGAAATCGCTGAGCGCCGTTCATATACCAGGGGAGCTCAACCGTGCAGCCGACCAGCTCTCACGGCAGCCCACCCACCCTGGAGAATGGCGACTCCACCCCCAGACAGTCCAGCTGATTTGGAGTCGATTCGGCAAGGCCCAGATAGATCTGTTTGCCTCCCCGGAATCCTCCCACTGCCAGCTCTACTACTCCCTCAACGACGCTCCCAACAGCCTCGGCAGGGACGCACTGGCACACAGCTGGCCTCCGGGGCCCAAGTACGCCTTTTCCCCAGTGAGCCTCCTTGCACAGACCCTGTGCAAGATCAGGGAGGACGGGGAGCAGGTTCTGCTGGTTGCGCCATACTGGCCCACCCGGACCTGGTTCGTCGACCTCACGCTCCTCGCGACAGCCCCTCCTAGGAAGATTCCCCTGAGGAAGGACCTTCTTTCTCAGGGGATGGGCACGATTTGGCACCCGCGTCCCGATCTATGGAACCTGCACGTGTGGCTTCTGGACGGGACACGGTAGACCTCGCCGGCCTTCCACAGGCCGTGATAGCAACTATCACTCAGTCTAGAGCCCCCTCCACGAGGCAGGCCTACGCACTGAGGTGGGGTCTCTTTGTTGACTGGTGTGCCTCCCGTGGGGAGGACCCACAGAGATGTCCGATCGCAGTAGTGCTTTCCTTCCTGCAAGAGAAGTTGGAGAGTAGGCTGTCTCCTTCAACTCTCAAAGTGTATGTCGCGGCCATCGCGGCATATCACGATGCAGTCGATGGAACATCCATCGGGAAGCATCAACTGGTCGTGAGGTTCCTCAGAGGTGCGAGAAGGGTTAATCCCCCTAGACCGCACCTTGTACCCTCTTGGGATCTCTCCGTCGCCCTTCGGGGCCTGCGGGGACCTCCCTTCGAGCCGCTGGTTTCAGTCGAGCTTAAATTCCTGTCGCTTAAGACAGCGCTCCTGACCGCGCTCGCCTCCATCAAGAGGGTCGGGGACCTACAAGCCTTCTCTGTCAACGAAGCGTGCCTGGAGTTCGGGCCGGCTGATTCTCACGTTATCCTGAGACCCGGTTACGTGCCCAAGGTTCCCACCACACCCTTCCGGGATCAGGTGGTGAACCTGCAAGCTCTGCCCCCGGAGGAGGCAGACCCGGCCTTAGCGTTGCTGTGTCCCGTTCGTGCCTTACGGGTTTACGTGGACCGCACCCGGAGCTTCAGACGCTCCGAGCAGCTCTTTGTTTGCTTCGGAGGACAGCAGAAGGGAAATGCTGTCTCCAAGCAGAGGTTGGCCCATTGGGTGGTAGATGCCATCTCCCTGGCCTACGAAAGCCAGGGGGAGCCGTGCCCCCTAGGAGTTCGAGCTCACTCCACTCGTAGTGTTGCCTCCTCCTATGCGCTGGCGCACGGCGCCTCGCTAGCAGACATCTGCAGAGCTGCGGGCTGGGCGACACCTAACACCTTCGCGAGATTCTATAATCTCCGCGTCGAGCCCGTGTCCTCCCGTGTGTTAAGGTAACATCAGGTAATTTGCGGGAGGCCGGCAGGTGTCGGCTTGCTGCGCCATTCCCACGGGATCCGTGCGCTATCTCCCAGTATGTTCCCTCCGGCGAACCTGGGTCCTCCATGCCCCGCAGTCAGGACTAGATGCGGAGTAGTCCGCGACTGTGCTCCGACTGGGTCTCCTTCGCCCAGAAGGTTGTGGCAACATGTCTCAGTATTTCTCCACAGTCAGCCAGAAGGCTGTGTTTTCCCTCATACATCTATAACAGATTAGATGTATTCAATTTCTTTATTCCACATGCCTAAACCACATGTGCTCCGCCCCCCCAACCCATGCTTCAGTACATCTGGCACCCCTATGGGGCCCCTCTACTGGTCCCTAGGGCGTTGGGAAGGTTAAGTAGTGACTCCACTTTCCGACACGTCCGCCTGTCGGCACTTGGTGTCTTGCGTAACGCAGCCTCAGGGTTGTGGCCTTTTCCATGGGTCTGTTCCCATATGTAACGTCGTAGTGAAACGACTGAAGGGGAACGTCTAGGTTACGTACGTAACCCTCGTTCCCTGAAGGAGGGAACGGAGACGTTACATCCCCTGCCACAACCCTAGGCTGCGCTGACGCCGGGCTGCGGCTCGGCTCCTCAGCAAAAACCTGAATGAGTGGATGCGCGCCGCCATCTTATATACCCGTATGTACGGGGGAGTGGCGTTGCACGCAAACTCCACTCGCCAATTTCATTGGCCTTTTCTGTAAAGCTCAGAGGTGATTGGTCACTCAGGCGAGTTCCCATATGTAACGTCTCCGTTCCCTCCTTCAGGGAACGAGGGTTACGTACGTAACCTAGACGTTTCTCATTCTTTTGAATAAGTTGCGATTGCTTTGGTACATTCATGCAATTGATTATATACATCTGTCTGTGTTTTCCTACATTATCAGCTGCTAGTGTCATGTTGTTCAAAATGTATTATATAGTTTTCTGTGCAATAGTCTTACCCCTCAAAACATCTAGTCATTAGTTCATCGTATAAGTCATTAAATGCAAAATGGTTGATATAGTTGTCATAAACTGTCAAGTAGATTTTCTACACATTCCTGTTAGTCTGTTTTAAATTTGCCATGCATTGTGCAGGTGAATCTTGACTTTCACTAATAAGGGAATGTAGATTAACCAATAACAAACCAGTTCTCTGAAATTCCTCATAGAGTGCTGTACGCAAAAGAAAAGTTCTGCCTAAGGGGTGATTCCTGTGTTTGCCTTTCTAATTCTGTATTTTCGCTTTTGTGCATCTGCCATGTACAAGATGCCATGTTTACATACACTTTAAATCATAAACATCTTACAGTAAAGACATCTAAGAAAAGTCTATTTGACACCTGGTAGGAAACGTGCAGATGAGTGAACACTAAAAAATAAATCTTGCAGATGTAAATATAGACGTAAAATAGACGTCTTAGTGATGTACGTGTACTATCAGGGATATTTCTTTTTCTTGTCTATCACAATGACTCTGTAATGTGTTTTTTTTTCTTTTTTTCTTTTTTTTTGTCCTATCCAGTCTCTTTCAATCAATATCTCACATACGGTAATGTGTACATTTGTACTTTTGAAATGGCTATATGGCACACATAAGAATTGCAACCTTCTGCATTTCAATACAGTAACTGTCATGCAAACTATTGCTATAGTTTACATCAGGTAATGCTAATAGAGTACACTGTTTGATTGACAACATGGCTAAGCATTTTGAGCATCTTGTTTGTGAACAATGACACAAAGACTTTTCATTCTGATGGCACTGATAGGTTCATTGACATGCATACTTACTTTTGATAGATGAACTAAAGATTTTGAGTAAGTTACAGGCTTTTGCAGGTAATCCACTGTGTTGTGCTATTTGTACGAATTGTTTTGAGAAATGCACATACATCTTTGCAAATGTTAAGGACGATTTGAGAAATGCACAAAAATGACTGAGAAAAACTGTAATGCAACCAACCAATACTTAATATCTGAAAAAAAGGTTTTACGCAATTCACAAACATTTATGTGCCATTTGTCCAAACAAAACAAACAAAATTCTGTCATTTGTCATTCTATCAAATGAACATGCTATATTTTCGACTGGCCCTAAACTGATAACTAATCGGTTAATCAGACACTCAATGCAGGAAATGTTTTCCTAATCGTTTACACGTTTATCACAATTTGCTTTAGGGGGGAACTATATAGCTTATCTCATTCCGGCGTAATAATCAAGGAACTTTGCTGCCGCACCATGGGTGCAACAGGAGCAATGATATTACGCAGCGCCTGAAAGTGACCGGCACTAAGTTTGTGTAGATGCAGAGTTGCAGCCGGCAGAGTTGATAGGCCTATTTCACAATATGGCGGCCGAGAACGGAAGTAGGGTAGCGGTACTTCCTGTTGCGTCGCCGCCCGTCACGATCATCATTCATTCATTCATTGTCAGTGTGAGTGCGAACTCATCTTCTACCAATCATTAACAAATTTACCAACAAGAAGAATAGCAGATTTTGTCCGTTTTGTTGATAGTTTTCAGGGAGATGTGAGGCGATCAAAATTGTGTTACAGTGGTTATAAATACTTTTTGGAGCAATTTATATTTGATCATCAAGGTATGTGTGTTATGTTAGACAGCTGCCATGATATCTCCGAATTATCAATGTTGTTTTTATGGATGAATTAAAAAGTGGTTTATTATTAATAATAATTAAAAATAATAAAAATGTCCTGTTAATAACTATGTTTATGTGTGTGTTTGGACACTTCAGTCTCAAACATTATTGTGGTAATTAGGACAGGTGTTATGAGCTTGAAGTCTATCAGCTTGAAGTAAATACATTTAGGATTTAGGTAATGATTGTTTATAATGCATTACTCTCAATGTAAATCGTATCAAATCAATGTATCAAACGTAGCGATTAATTCTAGCAGTAAGAGCACCATCTGCAGTTAGGATATATGTAGTATATATAATGTATGTGTGTATGTATACACACTCCAATGTAGCAGCAGAGCACTGGATCTAGACCATAAACTAAACTGTCACGAATCTTTTGCTATACGCACAGGCGAGTACACAGAAGCTACAACGATCTATCACGCCACATTAAGAAGCGCCAAAACGGTATTTACTGCTTGAATTTCCTAATCAAATGGACACAACTTGAAATGCGAGACTTTGTTTCGTACACAAAGCCAACAACAACACAAAGCCTAGCCTAATGCTATTTACTGGAAGGAAGGCGCACTGTGTACTGTTCATTCATCATTTGAAAACAGCATAGATCAAAAGATCGATTGGGATTTAAGAATCGATATTGGTTCATCAAAATGTGAATCTATTGAGAATCTATGGAGGAATCGTTTTGTTTTTACTCAGCCCAAGCGTATTTAGTCGTTTTTAAACACTGCGCTGTTGTCATGTAAATTCATGATTAAAAATGAAAATGTGAACAAAATAAAAGCAATTTAAATAATTATAATAATTAAAATATTAAAATTAAAATGACGGGTAATAATAGATTATGACGGAATTTTTACGACCCTGTCCATTAGAATGACGGACAATGTTAAAGTCTAGCGCAACCTCATATACACACACACACACACGCTACAAGACTGACTATTTTTAGCCTCCACCATTAGTCTCTGGCAAAACGGACAAAATCTGCTATTCTTATTGTTGGTAAGTTTGTTAATGATCGGGAGAAGACGAGTTTGCACTCGCACTGACAATGAATGAATGAATGAATGACGATCGTGACGGGCGGCGGCGCACCCGGAAGTGCCGCTACCCTACTTTCGTTCTCGGCCGCTATATTGTGAAATACGCCTATTATTACGCTGAAATGAGTGTATAGTTGCTAGCCATATCAACCTAGAAAATTGCAATTTTTCATTTTTCGTCCATCTTTGTACACAATGTAACTACAGAAGAGTCAAATTTTAAATAGGAAAAATATCGAAAATCTTTGGTCATTTTTGAGCGAGATGCTAACGGTCTAATCGGATACAATGATCTATGCTAAGCTATGCTAAAAGTGCTACCGCCAGACAAAAATCTATTAGTTCACTATAGTGCACTATAGTAAAAATATTTTGAGGTCATATTGAGATATTGTGCAAGGAACTACATGAAAATAAGTCTTTATAAAACAATAATTTGCCCCTGCATAATTTGTATGAAAATGAATATAGGTTTTTTGCAGTTTTAATGCCACTAATATTTATTTACTAATATTAATCTGCAGTGAACTATATATATATATATATATATTGCAAATTGGTAGAGACACATTTTTCTGAGATATATAATACAGAGATATAATTTGATTAGAGATATAATTAGAGATATAATTTTTTTTTCTCTCCTTTTTATTCTGCTGTGGTAATATTGATAGATGTGTGTGGAAGCTTTTGAGGTCAGCAACACTATAAATGAATAAATTCATAATCAGATTTTTTTTTCAGTCAGTCGCTGTGTTAGTTGCCGTTTATTCTCTCAGAGATGTAATAGTACCAACATTGCCTGAGATACATTGTATTCTCCACATCTGCATTTTTGCAAAGACTGCCATTATATGCCACATAAAACGCATTTCCAATTACGTTACTTTTTATTTTGGACAATAAGTATTTTTCTATCCTCCCCAGACTCTAAGCCGCTTTGATGAGACAAAAACAAATTAACAGGGTTTGAGTGACTGAGTTCAGCTTCGCACCTGCACACCTGTGGCCGCCCCCCATCCCTTCAACGGTCTCCACGGTGACAGCGAGAGGACGAGAGAGCAGGAGAGAGAGAGAGAGAGAGCGGAAAATGATGCTTTTCGGGCGAGTGTTTCGGCACGCTCCCTCACACACCCTCTTTCACATCTCCTAATGGCCTGGAAAGGTGTTAATGTGTTTTTTCAGTTAATTAACTACTTCAATTAGAACTGGGGAGCTGTGGTGGAACAAGGGAGATGGAAAGCAAAGGGGAAAGAGATGAGTGCAAATATAAAGAGAGAGAGAGACGTAGCGGTGGAGGGTAATGCTAATGCCCTCTGAGGCAGACATGGAGCGTGTGGTTAGTATGTTCCCATGGCAGGCGCTCTGATTAGGATAAGAGTGAAATGAGATTTCCCCTCATTAATTTGAATCCTCGCTAATGACCTGTAACTTTTCTAATGCTCGACTTGACTGTTATTGTCTAGACATTGTTGCAGGTGTTTAGGCATAAGCTTAATAAATGGGTATTATGACTAATCCTGAAAATGGCATTTCAAGCACAGTCTCATTTGCATCCATGCTTTTTTAGATGATTCCAAAGCTCAAAATTGTGAAACCTGAAAGCATTGATTTTTTTGACATTTGCATACAATGTATTGTTATTTAACAGGTAGTTTTTCTTTCTACACTGAAATAAAAAGTGATAATAAACACTGCTACTAAACTTCACCATTATGATTATACCTTAATATTTCTGAAAATTTTAAAGTCCAAATCTGTATTTGAGATCATCAATTTTTTCTCAAAATTTTTTTTTTGTTTTCACTATGGTAGCTCACATAAATGGTCTGTGTTGTGACAAATGAAGTTTTAAAAGTACAAATATTTCATAGTCTCAATTAATATGAGCTCATAAAAGCTGTATAATCAGAGCATAATCATTATAACAGAACTCAGTACTGAATGTCAAGTAAGGAGGACCCTATTCATTGACATTCAGTACTGAATTCTGTTATCATTATTTGCACTCTTTACTAATGGTAAAATCATAGTAATGCATGGCCTTTTATTAAAGAACAATTAATAATAAACTTTGTATTGTACTGTGCCTAAGAACACCCTTTACTCATAATAAATTCACTGAGTCAAATAATATTTCAGAAGCAGAACTATAGAGCTATCTCAACTGCAGTTTCTTTTAATGGAATGTTGTTAATTATTACATTTACAATTATATTTCTATATAATTTAAATTTATAATATAAATATATAAATAATAATATATTATATTTTTTTTATATTTTTAAAGCATGTGTCCTTGTAATCATCAATCAAAAATAATACTGCAAAAAATGCTTTTCTTACTTTTGTCTTGTTTCCAGCCAAAATATCTAAAAATTCTTAAATCAAAAAGGATTTTCTAGACAAGCAAAGATTATTGTCTTGTTTTCAGAAAAAAGAAGTCAAAATTAAGTGACTCAGGCTGAAAGAAAAGTAAATTCACAGCAAAACACATTTGATGGAGTTTCGGTAGTCATGACAAAAACATGTCATCATTGTTTCGGTGGTGACAAAAGGGAAAACATAATCCTCATATTTGGGGGAAATAAACTTTAGTAAAATTTAGTACAGCTATGCAGTTTTTAGTATTTTAGTATGTTTTAGTAGTGTTTTAGTTTGCACGTTAAAATTCTGTAATGTGATGCGGTCACTACCAAAGCATTACTGTCACTACCGAAACATGGGATGTTTTGTCAAAAATAAAGTATATTGCATTGTCAGCTAAGATATTATGATAGTTTTTGGTTCAATGTGTATTCAAACTAATGAATCCTTAACTTTGAAATCAGTATGATCAACTTTCTGCCATTTACAAAGACAATTGGATTCAAAATACAACAAATCTGATAAATTACACTTGAAGTATTCCTAAAAATTTAATTGTTATTAATTTATCTCTGAATTTTTAAAAATAAAATAGCAAAATATATTTACAATGTAGATGTAAGCAAAATCTTAATAGGTCAATATAGCCATTCTAATTAAATTATTATTACTGTGCTGCAGTAGTGACACATTTGGGGAGAGGACAAATATTTCAAAAATTCCTGTAAATACAATATGAGAATTAACTGCACAATTACTAGAAATGTGTACCTTGAATATTATACAATTTGCATTCATACAAATGTTTCAGAAAAACAACTTTGGACCGATTCTGTAGAATGGCCCATATGCTTTTGTTGAATCAGTCTGTTTGCATTAATTCAACTTACTTATTTATTTATTTTTGAAAACTCACATTTAGAACCATAATGCATGGTGAAAAACTACATTACCCATGATGCTGTACAGAAAAGTTGCAGTAAGCAAAGTGCCCATTCCCATTCCCAAAGTGCCCACTCAAGATCTAATTGAATCAGTTTGTCAAATAAATCAAATAAAAGTTTGTAACGTTGTGATTCTTCTCGTAGCTACAGTAGTTGGCTTGGTTCATGGCTTATAGTATTTATATGGGAAAAAAATTAGGAAAAAAAACCCAAAACAAAACAAAAACTTCCAGAACCAGTGCTGCTGAAAAAGTGGTCAGGCACTAATGCACTTTACTGATCATTCCAAATCCAGAGAGTGCTGTAAAAAATAAAGCTTAGTGCTTTATATTTCAGATAGTTTGACTGAATACAGAATGCTTATCGAGGTGCTGTTAGTATCCCGGTCAATATCCTCCAAACCTCCCCCTCCCCTCCATCTCTTCCCCTTCTTCATTCCCTTTCTCCACCTACCTCGTATATCTCTATGACAGCGCTTAATGACTGTCCTGAATGAGGCAACTTTTTTCCTGAGCTCATTTTATCTCAGAAACGCTGTCAGCGGTGACACGCTTTAACTGTAATGTCCGTGGAGGCCCACAGCAGCCACACACCATCCATTCATCCCCATTTACCCTGTCTGTCCGCGTCTTCTCGTTTTCTCATTCACGTCAGCGCAGCAGCCCGAGAGGAAGAGTTTATGCATGTTTCCCAGTGCTCAAATTCCTCACAGATTGGTGTTGATCGATCGCCGAGCCCTCAAACTGGCATGACCAACTTACTCTGACAGCCACTTGTGCCGAGATCAGAATTTCAGTCCTATAAATAGCCACTGACAGAAGCGGGATGGAGATGCTGCTATTTGAGTCATCAACTTTGTGTTTTGAATGTGCGTAAGAAGCTTCACGGCTCAGTATAGATAGTTTTAGTGTAGAAACATGCATGAAATCTATATTTTGTTCATACACAACAATAGGTTTTGTAGACAGAAGCCGATGATGATGACTGAAGTGATGAATCAGATGCTCAAAACGATTTGAATGTTGAATCATATGCTCAAACCATCATCTTATATTGTGATCCAAATGCTCAGAATGATTTTTAGTGGATTGTTGTGTTTGAAGGAGGCAAAAATCCACTAAATAGTACCATAAATTCTCAGTCTTCCTCTGAGTCCAGGCTTTCATGACGTAATGACGCTTTGACTATCAGGGAGAAATCTGCTGCGGAGCTTGTCTCATTGCGGGCTCAGCTGAAGTGCACATGGAAGACACTTGCAAGCACCCTTCTGAAAGTGAAAATGATAAATGAGACAACCTGCGCTTTTTTTTAAAGGGATAGTTCACCTCAAAATGAAAATTCTGTCATTTATTACTCACCCTCATGCCGTTCCAAACCTGTAAGACCTTCGTTCGTCTTCAGAACACAAATTAAGATGTTTTTGATGAAATCTGAGAGCTCTTGGACCCTGCATAGAAAGCAACATAACTGAAAAGTAGTCAAAAGCCCAGAAAAGTAATAAGGACATTGTTCAAATAGTCCATGTGACATCAGTGTAAGTAATTTTATGAAGTAATTTTATTTTATTCAACAATTTATTTTCTTCTGTGTCAGTACCATGTTTAACCCAATGTTTAACCAAACCTTCTAGGTAGTTTTTTTTTTTTTTTGACTCAACCATAGTTTAAAAATTATTATATGGCCGGCTTAAAATTAACCCAAAATAAGTTTAAAATTAAAAATTAAAAAGGTACATAATTACTAGAGGCGTCAGCAAAAATCTAAAGTTTGACATTTATTAATTAGCGATTAAAAAAAGTTTATTATTTAATGAGAATTTGTTCAACTTATTAATACATGTTTATTTCCAATCAGTTTTGGGTTTATTCTAAGCAAGAAATATAGTCATTTTTAAGCAATAGTTGAGTTAAAACTACCCACACTGTAAAAAAACAGTTTGTTGAGTCAACTTAAAATAATTTGTAACCTGGCTGCCTTAAAATTTTAAGTTTAGTCAAGTCAAAAAAAGTTTATTCAACTTTAAATGTTAAATTATACTAAGTGACAACTTAGATATTTGAGTTGAATCAACTTAAAATTTTAAGACAGCTGGGTTATTTACCCATCTGTTAAGTTTAGCAAATACAAATATGTAAGTTGTTACTTAGTACAACTTAACATTTCAAGTTGACTAAACTTATTTTAGTTGAATTTTAAGGCAGCAGGGTAACAAATTATTTGAAGCTGACTAATCAAATTGTGTTTTTTATTTTTTACAGTGCAGAAGGGTTGGGTTAAACATTTGTGACCCTGGACGTGTTGACCGCAAGGGTCATTTTTTTTTTTTTTTTAATGAGATTTATACATTATCTGAAAGCTGAATAAATTGTTAGAAGTATTGAGAAAAACGCTTTTAAAGTTGTGCAAATGAAGTTCTTAGTAATGCATATTACTAATCAAAAAAGAAGTTTTGATACATTTATGGTAGGAAATTTTCTAAATATCTTCATGGAACATGATCTTTACTTAATATCCTAATGATTTTTTGGCATAACAGAAAAATCGATAATTTTGACCCATACAATGTATTGTTGGCTATTCCTACAAATATAGCCATGCTACTTAAGACTTAAGTTTTGTGGTCCAGTGTCACATTTAACCCAACTGCTGGGTCAAAACATCCCATTTGATGGGTTTGTTCATATTTCACCCAGTGCTTGGTTGTTTTTTTATTGGTTTGGTTGGTTGTAACCATTTGCAACTGAATTTCCTATGTCTTACAAGCTATGAACCTGTCATATTTAAATAACAATATTAATTACCAAGTCTGCTTTTTCAGTCTCTTTGCATCATGTGTGTAACCTGCCAAAACTCAAATGAAAATCACAAATCCTTTTGCATTTGAATTTCCAGTGTCTACACGGAGACCTGTCAATCAATGTGAGGGGTGTGACTAAACTATGGAGTGTGTTTGTATTGGAGGTGACGTCACTCACAGATGATAATTTTGGTAAATTATTTTACCAAAATAAGAGGGATCATAGAAAAATGCATGTTATTGTTTATTTAATACTGACCTAAATAAGATATTTCATATAAAAGATGTTTACATAGAGTCCACAAGAGAAAATAATAGTTGAATTTTTAAAAAAATGACACTGTTCAAAAGTTTACATACACTTGATTCTTTGAAAATCCAGAATATCTTCCATGCAAGTTGGCATCAGAAGTAACATGTAAAACTGTTTGTAAAAGTGTTATACATTTAATTCTCTATAAAAATATATTGAGTAACTCTTTAAAATACAGATCCATCATTAGTGAATAACTACACAGGAACAAATGACTAATGCACTATTAACATTCTAGTAACCACTACTGACTAACAAGAAATTCTGATTAACAAATCAGTAAGTAATAGTGCTCAGTTGAACATGGTAGTTCACTATTAGCTAATCAGTAACTATTATTTTTTTCATATCTCCCAAAGAACTACTAAGAGCTACTATATACAGGTTCATAATTAATGTGAATGATGCAAAATGTATAATTAATTCTACAGTGAAGATCATGGTAACCCACTAGTAATGACTCAGGTAATACCAAATACTTCAGAAGTATTCTAAAGTATCTGTATTCTAAAGTGAAGATCATGATAACTCCTTAGTAATGACTAAAGTCATTAAAAACTGCTGAGGTTTTTGTAAGGTTCTAGATAGTCATACTACCAATGGCTTTGGTAACACTTGAGTCATTACTAATGGGTTACCATGATCTTCACTTTAGAATACGGATCCAAATAATTAGTAATTCCTTCTGAACTATTTGGTATTACCTGACTCATTACTTGTGGGTTACCATGATCTTTACTTTAGAATTAATTATACATTTTGCATCATTTACATTAATTATGAACATGTAGTAGTTCTTAGTAGTTCTTTGGGGGCTAGTACTAAAAATAGTAGTTACTGATTAGCTAATCGTGAACTACTACTTTCAACTGAACACTATTACTTACTGATTTGTTAATCAGAATTTCTTGTTAGTCAATAGTAGCTACTAGAATGTTAATAGTGCATTAGTCATTTGTTCCTGTGTAGTTATTCACTAATGACGGAACTGTATTCTAAAGTGTTACCACATATTGTACTACATACTACATAAAATACTCTTGAGATCACCTTGCATCTGGCAGTGTCATTGCTGGACAGTCTTACTTCACAAAGTCATCTACATGTAAATATTCGATGTAATATTTTGTATCATTTTCTGGTTATAGTTCTGTTCTGTCAATTATTTTGTCATCCAGATTTTTTGGAGGGGACATTGCGTCCCTAGCCACTTCGAACAAAACAAGCCGGCCATTGAGGCGTGCTCGCTGAATGGTGTCAAGGCTGTAGAAATTGCTAGATTGTTTGGTGTATCAGAGATGATGTTTTGATGCCAAGGGACAGTTGGTAATGATGTGGAACTCTGAGCTCCAGCATCTCTTAAAAGCTTGGATATTGTGTTTGTAGCATGGAACAGATTTCATATATGTAAAGATATTACAAGAATATCAAACCACTTTGGTTACGTTCCTTTGCCTTTGTAAAGCTCCATCCACAGGTCTTGATTGACATTTGTATTTGCTTCATCTTGAGTCTTTGGTTTGAGTTATCTTTTATTTATTACTACACTGTTGTACTTAGGCCTCCTACTCTTGCATAGCTGAATTTTTGACCTGCAATATTTTGACTTCAGCCCAGTTTGACAGAAAGATCAACACGGAAAGTGACCAACCGCAGTTCGGTTTGTTTTCACGTGCCGTTTGAAGGCCAGATGTGACCCCTTTGAAGGCCAAGCCCACTGGTGGCATGCTTTCGTGACCCCTCACATCTGTGTGTTTAGTACAGTGGGAAAGTATTGTGTGACATTCTGTGGCCTTCGTTTAATTGAGTTGAGCTGAACTGTGATATTTGTGAGGTGCCGCACACACTGTGCTCTGGCAAGATAACAAGCACGATTCTGAGAAAGTTAAAAAATGATTGAAAGATCCACATGAGAATCACAAATACGTGGTTATTTTTCTGGGTCACTGCCTGTTATATTTACTTACCCTTTGAAGTTGCATTTGGATACAACCAGGTTACAAATGTACTGGGGTGGTTTTGAACGATTATAATGTTCTTAGACTGGGGTATGTACATAGTTCTTTGGAAATGACTGTAATATGGAGCTGTTCAGCTTGTAGTCCTAAAATGTGTGAGGGAATAAGAAGAATTCTGTCCGTCAAGACTGTGTCAGTCTGTAGTGTGACTTCTAGTTATAGACAGATCGATATCTGTTGTTCTTGAAAGTGTTGTGAGAGGTGAAAACCATGACAAATCTGGTCAGATGACTCCTTGAAAATTGTTTTTTAAGCTTTGGTCCCTAGTTCTGTATTAAGTGCACTGGACAGTGAGTGGGTTATTTCTACTTTTGTCCTGTTGTAAAAATCTGGAATCATTTGCTTCCTGACAATTGTTGGCATGTCTTCTTAAGCCTCTTAAATCATATATCAAATTCATAAGGAATAAAAAAAAAAAAAACGTATTTACTGTCTTAAAAAGAGATTTTGTTTGTAATTATCTTTTATCCCTAATGTGCATGAAAGGGAAACAAATCTGCAAAGTATTAGAGAGGAATTAGAGTTGTAAGAAGAAAATTAACACCCCAATGCCTTTATTTTTACATTAGTACAAAATTAACCAGTTTACAATTATGTATGTTTGTACTGACGTATCTGTTCAATGATTAAATTTATGAAATATTTTAGGACAAGTATATTTCATAATGGTTCTCTGCATTTGTACAGCCACAATGAAGGTAAATGATTGGGTTTAATAGTATATATATATATATATATATATATATATATATTAGTTAGTTAGTTAGTTAGTTAGTTAGTTGGATCCAACTAGCTTGGATGTGCAAAGACTTATTTTTTTTTGTTTTATTTTATTGAAGGTATGATTGAATTTTAACGTGTAAAGTTAATGTGTAAAGTTTTAATTTAGATATAAATTCCAGCTTGTTGGAATTTAAAGTGCTCCATTTTATTTTATTTTATTTTATTTTATTTAAGGTACATGATTGGATTTTATAGTATGAAGTTTGTTCTTTATTTAATTATTATTTTTTTTTAATATACATTCCAGCTAGTTGGATGCACAAGGAATTTTATTTTTTATTTTATTATTTTATTTATTTATTTTGTTTTATTTTATTGGGGTTTATTGTGTAAAGTTTTTATTTATATATAAATTCCAGCTTGTTGGAATTTAAAATGCTCCATTTTATATATATATATATATATATAGTATTTTTTTTTTTTTATTTTATTTTTAATTCTATTTTATTGCATTTATTTTATTTTTATTTTATTGAAGGTATCGAAGGTTAGATGCTTAACTTAATTTAATTTAATTCAGCTATTTCATTTTATTTTATTATTTTGTTTTATTTTATTTTATTTTTATTGAAGGTACATGATTGGGTTTTAGGGTATGAGTTTTTTTTTAATATACACAGTTACCTGGATGTGAAAGGGATTTAATTTTTTTTAATTTAATTTAATTTAATTTAATTTTATTGAAGATGCTTGTTTGGGTTGTATAGGATGAATTGTTGTTGTTGTTGTTGTTGTTGTTTTTAATAAATTACAGCTAGTTGGATACACATAGATTTCAACACTTATTACTTATTACAATGACTAGTATGTCTGAAAATAGCTGTAACACTGCTGTCTACTACTGCTTGACAAATTATGTCAAAATCACTGAACAACCGTTGAACTTAGTGGCATCAAAATTCGCATTTGAGGAATAAATGCATGCAATGTTTTAAACAAAAATGTTAAAGTCAAGCATACATCTAATTTAATCCACAAAAAAACTGGCCTAGAACCTGACTTCATGTTCAGATAACTGTATTACTGTACTATTAAATTAATACCATTGTACTTTTTCCTCATTGGCCATCTCTATGCTTACTGAATTGCTGCAGTAGAACTTATACAGTATGTAATATCTTTAGAAGTTTGCAACCTAAAAATGTCATAGAGGGGCCAGAGGTGGTTTAAAAATAAAGTATGAATGAATCCAGCCTATATGAGCTGATTAAACTGTCAGACACTTTGTGTCTTTGATTAATATCGATGATGTCAGACTAAGAAGATCTGCTGCGCAACAAGGAACAACAACAGTGTGTCTCAATGGAATAGTCTCAGTGCACGGACGAATGTCACACCTGAGGTATTCAGGCGCTCATGACGACATGTGAAAGCCTCTCTCAGCCTTATTTAAATGTCCACTGACCTCCCTCAAATTATAAACCATTGATGTACATCTTAGAGTCTTTCTCTGAACCAGAAGTATTTTCCTCAGGATGTGCAGAAATGTTCCTCTCTTTCCCTGTTCGATTGGTTTGTCATATCCTGGCCTTATGTTCTTGACTGAAAAGCCTTTCAGTGTCTGGAATTGTAAGGGCTGTTCAGATTATAATTACCCAACACTTCAGCCGAGTCAAATGAAGAGGGTGAGGGAGGTTAATGGGGTCTCATCAGTGATATGATCTCTACATCTCAAATCCAGATTGCTACAAAAGCAGGCTATAATCATCACTTACATCAGGCTTAGGATGGTTTCAGCCATCTGAAAAAATGAATGGCAAAGACTTTTGGCTTAAATGCGATTGCTATACTAACTCATCGTTTCTGGAGGTTCTGTGTTTGGTTCTGAGTTTTTCGCTCATGTTATGGTTTGCTTATAGCATGCATTGACCCTGATTTGCTTAAAGGGGTCATCAGATGCCCATTTTCCACAAGTTGATATGATTCTTTAGGTTCTTAATGAAAAGTCTATAATATACTTTGGTTAAAAATTCTCAATGGTTGTGTAAAACAACACACTTTTTACCTTGCCAAAATCAGCTCTGCAAAAATCATCTCATTCTGTTCGAGGCTGCTTTAAATGCAAATGAGCTCTGTTCGCCCCGCCCCTCTCTTCTCTCTGTGGAGAGACTAGTCAGTTTATTTTAGCCGTGTTTAGCCGCTAAACTTGCTAACTAGCACATTATTAGGAAAGGCGATCGCAAAGATTCATAAAACAAACCCTTATACTCACTTCTGCTGTAAGTGAAGCTGGATCATGAATGATTCACGCGAACATAGATGGATATATGTACATCGGGAGGTGCATTCCCTTCACAAACAAACATAATCTACTGCATCTTCAGCGGCTCAGATGTAAATGACGACCACTATGTTCATTATTACATCCAGCAACACAACACCTCAATCGCTCAATCGGAGATATTCTTGTCTAACTTACATCCCTGCTCTGGCATTGAAACAAAGAGGTCGGACTGTTACAACTGATCTGAGGTAAAACGCTCATGTCAATCAACTATCGTGGGAGCGGCCTCTGTCGGTGTGACGCCTCATCGACAGGCATCTGAGAATGGCTCGATTTGAAAAAGGGAATATTATTTTTACAGATTAATTAAAAACCACTGCATGGATTTTTATCATTATAAGGTAGATGTGTACATACACTGCCAACACACAATAATGTTCAAACAACATGTAAAAGTGAACTTAGCATCTGATGACCCCTTTAACTGATGCACTAATGTACTAACATTATCTAATAATGAACATTAGCGCAAAATAGTGTTTTGTCAGGTTTTTTTTTCCATGGATAATATAGACCTCCATAGTGCAAATGGAAAAAATTGAAATTGATTATTTTGTTGGTAGTCAGTTTGTCCTATAAAAGAGGACTCAACTGAGCTATAATATTTAGCTATAATCACTGTAGCAAAAAAATATTTTAGAATGCACCTATGTTGATGTTTTTCTTTGGTATTCAAAGGAAAGTTTTTAATGATTGATTTGGCTTCTTTACTTGGCAGCTCTATACTTGTTCAAATGAGACTCCATAGAGAAGGGAGCCTGGCTTTTGCTTGACCTCCATATGAGATATCAGCAGTGTCCAAAACCTCTAATCTCCTCTGACATCCTTTTCAGAGAGAGAGACACAGCTTAATAACCACCCAGGCTGAAATTATAAAGCCTCCTTTATGTTCCCCTGAATTTCTTTATCTTGTGAAAGAATCTGAGAGGGAGGACGCTGGAGCGAGATTGTGCTGTGCTCGTACTTTTGCATGACAATGTCCGCTCATTGATCCTAGCGTGTCCTGACATTCATGTCCAGTGAGAAGTGAGTCAAGCTGAATGACTAAAGTGCCAGTTAAAAGGTCAAAGGTCACTCTCACTCTCTCCAGACTTCATTTATGATGAGAGATTATGTGCTGGTCAGTAACATGTTCTCCTGTTTTTGACAGGGTCTCTTGTGTCAGCTGTCTGCCGCTCAGACTGTCCCCTTCTGACAAACACTTTAAGGAATCTACGAGCAGGAATACATGTGGAAATCATGACTCAGAGAAGAAATACTTCAATGGAAAGACTTCCATGAGCAACAATGTCAGGGTCAAGTGAGGTAATTCATTATCGCTTAAAGGAATAGTTCATGACTTTCTGACCCTGTCATTTTTTCTTTCTTCTATGAAAACAAAAGAAGTTGTTAGGCAGAATATCCTAGCTGCTCTGTTGTATGAAATGAAAGAAAGTGGTGATTTCAGTTTGTGTCTTACATAAAGCTATGTTATGCAGGGGTCGACCGATATGTGTTTTTCAGTGCTGATGCCGATTGTTAGAGATCAAGTAGACCAATTACCGATATTTTGAAACTATATATGTCTGGTGTAAAAAAAATGAAAATTAATGTCAAAATTAAGAATAACAAGGGCTCTGACATAAACTTTCTATAAATGCTTTTCAATTATTTTATTGGCAAATCGGTTTTGAAAATTACCATAGAAGTAATATCGGTGCCGATAATCGGTCGACACCTAATGTTATGACTACAAAAGACTTGAAATATAATGCATGAGTTGTTTGTGCAACTTCTATTACACTTTTGTGTTCGTTTTTGTAGTAAAACCATTCACTTTTGTTGTATGTAAAAGAACAGCTCTGAGGCATTCTGCTTCATTTTGCATTTCACAAAAATAAAAAGAAAATAACAGTTAAAATTATTATTTGGTAACACTTTACAATACGTGTGCACAAATATGCATTAATTCATGCTTAATTAATGCACAGATAATCACGAGTTAATGTGTAATTCATGAAGAACTAAACCATTTATTAATGATTACTACATCAGCAACTAATGAACATTCTATATGATTCATAGATTAAGTAATAAATAAATTGTTATTAGTTAAATGTGCCATCATGTATTAATTCCTAATAACCTATTTTATTAATTAATGATGTAAATTCATATGTTAATTATCACAGTGGTCAAAACTAACTATGTACTTCAACTTCCAGTTGTCTGCTTTAAATACTCACCAGCTAATGATTTGCAAATGTATCATTATGTTGTGACTTTACTTGTTGAGGCACAAAACTGTTAACTAATTGTTAAGTAATATGTCATTGTGGTTATGGATATAGAATTAGTCATGTGCCTCAGTGACTTGGAGCCATGCATTTTCATGGGTTGAAGCCATTCATTTCAACCAGTTGTCTGCTTTAATTAATCATTAGCTAATGATTTGCAAAGATATCATTATATTATGACTTTACTTGTTGAGGCACATGACTAAGTAATTCTAAATCTATAACCACAATAACATATTACTTAACAATTAGTTAATAGTTCTGTGCCTCAACAAGTAAACTCATAACATAATGATATCTTTGCAAATCATTAGCTAATGATTAATTGAAGCAGACAACTGGAAGAGGAAATGGCTTCAAACCATTGTGGTAGTTAACACATTAATTTACACCATTAGTTAATAAAATAAGTTATTAGTAAATTAATACATTATGACACATTTAACAATAACCATTTATTGATTACTTAATCTATGAATCATATAGAATGTACATTTGTTGCTGATGAAGTAATTATTAATAAATGGTTTAGTTCTTCATGAATTATACATTAACTCATAATTATCTATGCATTAGTTAAGCATGAATTAATGCATATTTGTGCACATGTATTGTAAAGTGTTACAGATTATTTTTGTGTGAATTATCAACCTTAATGCAGAAGTGAATGTGTGAGACTTCCAATTCATTAGCTGCATTAGGTAAATAACTAGAAGGATAACAAAGCACAGTAAATGTTAAAGGTGACCTACTATGCCCCTTTTTATAGACAAAATAAGTCTCAGGTGTCCCCAGAATGTGTCTGTGAAGTTTTATTTCAAAAAACACCCACAGATCATTTATTATTAAAATTTGAAAATGCCTATTTTGAGTGGAAGCAGAAACACAGTTTTTGTTCATGTTTCTTTAAATGCAAATGAGCTGCTGCTCCCCGCCCCCCTCTTCCAGAATAGCGTTGTGCCTTTACAGCTCGTACTTCAGATACTCTGCTAAAAACATATCGTGCTGAAATCACCCATTTTAAATCACATTAGTTTAAACTTTTGATTTAGGGTTTTCTAAGCACACACATCTAAAGCACGAGCACAGAAAGCGGCTGTCATACAGCATGTGAGTACTAAACTAAGTTCTCTTTCATGTCTTATTGCGCTTAAACTGTCAGATACACACTTGTTTATGTTAAAAACACAGAGGAGTTACAAAACAGTCAGTTATGTCGTTTAAGGTAAACAGCTGGGAAGGAAATCGCATGTTTATATTGGATCTGTGTGGTAGCAACGTAATATACAGTAAATAAATTAATAAATCCACTGCTATTTCGTCTCCTCCGAGGCTGGGACTCTAAATAGTGTTCTGTGTTTGTCTGTGCAGCCAACGACAGAACAGTTAGCATGCTTCGCTCGTACTTTTGCCATGGCGTTAAAACTGGTACAGTACACCATTGTCAAATGACAGTGCCGTAGGTGGAAATGGCACTATATATTATAATATTATAATATTAATATTATAATATGTTCCCCTTTCTGTCACGAAGATAAATCTGAGGGGCTCATTTTTTCACAAGCTTGCAGAGAAAGGCTTATCAAAAAAAAAAAAAAAAACATCATCACTGTCAATCATTGTGGCTACCATACTAGTTCCTGCTCTTTAAAAACGTACCAGAAATTATAGAAATCACTCAGATCACTCAGTTTTCTGTTAAAACATCTATTCCCTAGTGATGTATGCTGGACTTCTCTAGTAATTTCATCCACATTTTGTATGAATTTCATACAATCGACTGCATGCTCACAACCTGCATTCAAAGAACCAAGTGCCAACCTGACATTGTTTTCTTTTCAGTCATCTGTTTCATTGCATGCATATGCATTGTGACTTCAAAGCAGACAGTCAAGTTTACATTATTTATTAAACTGATTTCCACTTTAATTAAAAAATATTGAACAAACAAGATTAATGTAAACATTTTAAAGAAAAAGGATGTTTTGTTATAGCTTTCGGAGCAAGGGCGCCACCATCTTGCAATACCACAGTGTGTGACATCACAGGGTTGGCTTGTTCCATTGGTCAGTGAAGTAATATAAGCATTTCTTTACTTTTTGAACACACAAATGTTTTTGGTTTTTTTTACAATAATTTGGATGAATATCCAACATTAAACTGTCTATATCACTAAGTTTTTATCATGGTATCCCAAACATTGTTTTTATAATGCGAGATGTAACATGATATAAACACACAACAATATAACAATATCGTTCATGTTGCATCTTATTGTTATGTCAGACCTTTCAGACATATTTGCATTACACTGCCTGGTTCACAAGTAGTGGTATGTAAGGTATTTTATGTTCACCTGCGGATGCAATTAGCTTACCTATGGAAGCCTGTTTCCGCCACTGAATAAAAACGTTATTGCGACTTTTTATCTCGCAATTCTGACTTTTTTTTTCTCAGAATTGTGAGATATAAACTTGCAATTGCGAGTTATGAAGTCAGAACTACGAGATATAAACTCAAAATTCTGACTTTTTTACTCAAAATTGCATGATATGAACTCACAATTGCGAGAAAATAAAATAAGAATATCAAGTTAAATTCGCAACTCTGACAAATTCGAGTTTGTATCTCACAATCTCACAGACTTTTTTATCTCACAATTGTGAGTTTACATATCGCCATTCTGACTTTTTTCTTGAATTTCTGACTTTTTTCTTAAAACTGTGAGATATAAACTTATAACTGCGAGTCAAATTTTGAGGGAAAATAGACTGATATGTTCTCAGAATTGCAAGTTTATATCTCACAATTCTGACTTAACTCGCAATTGCATGTTATAAAGTCATAATTGCGAGATATAAACTTGCAATTCTGAAAAAAAAAAAAATCTGAATAACTTTATATCTTGCAATTCTGACTTTATTTCTCAGAACTACAAGTTTATTTTTTTAGAATTGTGAGTTTATTTCTCAGAATTGCAAGCTTATGTGCAATTCTGACTTTATAACTCGCAATTATGAGTTTATTTCATGCAATTCTGTTTTAATTTCTTGGAATTGTGAGTTTACATTTCACATTTCTGACTTCTAAAAAAAAAAAGTCAGAATTGCAAGTTTGTATTATGCAATTCTGAGAATTGTAAGATGTAAACTTGCAATTGTGTGGAAAAAAAAAAAAGTCGCAATTACCTTTTAAGTATGGAACAGGCTTCCATACTTATCGGCTGTTAACAGGACCCTAAACTTATTCACATCTGAATGATCATTGCTGCTTCCTCAAAAAAAGATTAACATTCTCATGTGTTTTCAGCCAATCAAGCACAAGACGACGCTCCCTTTCGTGTCTTTTTGAGCAAATGCACAAAAAATTAATTAGTCAGAATAGCTGTTTTGATGAGTATCCACATAAACACACATTGTTTCCAACCCCCTACCCCAAAGCAGCAGGTTCATGATTTCTTCCATCTGTAACAGTAGTACTGCTTGGTATTACCATATCGGCTCGAATGCATAAGCAATTGGAACAGGTGTGTGTTCAAAAAGTAAACAAATGCTTAAATTTCACTTGAGCAAACCAACCCCTTGACGTCACACGCTGTGGCGTTCCTTCTCCAAAAGCTACAGCAAAACATCCCTTTTTCTTTAAAATAGTTACATTATTGTGTTTGTTTGTTTTATTCAGATGGAAATTAGTAAATAAATAATTAGTAAATAATTCATAACTAAATAGCGTAAACTTGACTGAATGCTTTACTTCTACTTTAAACTTCTTGTTTAATTCCAAATCCAAGTATTTTAGAACTATCATTATTGATAATGTAAAAAAAAAAAAAAAGTTTTAATCTGCACTGGTTTCATTGAGTATTAGTGGTTTAGTGATATTGATACAAAGAAATCAGCTTATATTGTACAACCATGGAGATGCCCGATTTCAGAAGCTAAGCGAGAATTGGCTCGGTTAGTACTTGGATAGGAAACCTAGGAAATACTGTGACCATCAGTCCAAGGTGTTTCCCTGCCTTTGGACCAAGATGATGGGATAGGCTCCAACATCCCTGCAACAATACATTGGAAGAACGAACTGGGGAATGGATGTATGATTTCAGTAAGACAATTGCACAAGATTCAGTGTGAAAATGTAGAATCTTAGCCTGAGTGATACAAGCATGCATTTGCAAAATGAATCAGGACATACTAAGTATTCAGTATTTGCACAAGTGTGTGATCTTTAATGCTGAAGCTCACAGGGAATCTGGGCACAAAGTACTCAGTACAAACCCTTTGGGTTTTATACAGTATTCAGCTTATTCTTCTTTCATTTTCGCTTGTTTGTTTATTAAATATTTGGGCTGATTTGAATATGGTTTAAACTACCAGGAAGAGCTGCACTTAACATATTTTACCATGTGTAAATCCACTGAAATTCAGCAGAGAAGATATAAAAAAACATCAGCTAATTCTGATACCTGGTTTTATCCTATGTGTTCGTCTGGCTTGTGTACTTATGTTGTGTTGGTGGATACAGCCTGGCAGGGCGACCCCTCGTCCTTTGAAATCCAGAATAGAGTATCATCATTACGTAAGAGGCACCACAGACCTGTCATTTATCTGCCCTGTAGGGGGCTAATTACATATCTGCACTCTTCTGAGTAAGCAAAGTCAAAAGACACACGCATATACAATATGCACATCTAAAAACATTTTGCATGGGCAGCAAAATGAAAGGAGAACGCGGATGCAAAATACTTAAAACGGGTCAGTGGATGGAGGTTTATTTTAAAAACCACTATAGCTGTTTATGCTAGTGCAATAAAAAAAATGTTACCTAGCACTCTAATCAAAACACCCACCAGCTCCACGAGTACAGAATAATGCAGGCAGGTCTTTTGAGACACTTATTCAAACCAATCTCCAAAGTGATCCAACAAAACAAAGCCATTAGTGCTAATTAAAACCATTCAAAAGTACGGCTCTACCCTTTCCAATTAACAGAGAAAAGAGGCAAAGTCACTCTTTTGAGACTGAGCTAATTCTACTTGAGTGCTTAAACTTTAGCTCTGGTAAGCCACCACTCGGGAAAGTGGCCGTCATGATACAGTTATTCACTGGAGGAGAGGCAGCGACGGGAAGGCCCTTCATTAAGCGGCGCGGGGCTAAAGAGGCCCTTCATTAACAGTGTTAGCGGCTAACGATCAGAGAGGAGGGGCAGGGCTCATCAACTAAATGAGAGAGCTGTGAGTGACCCACGGTTAAAAGATGTGGCCCTGATCTGCCCTTGAACCCTGAACTCAAACTACAGAAAAGCTCTGATTTTCACATATGTCAGAGGAAATTTGCATCAGCTAGCGAAACACTAATCTCTTTCACAATCTAGCCTAACATTCAAGATGTGTCAGGAACCTCAGTGTCATGTAATGGTGGAACTTTCAAAATGAAGAAACACAAAGGCACATTGAATGTTACAAAAACATGCACTTTTATGAGTCAATCTATAATTAGGGGTACATGTCATCAGGGGACATTTCTAATTCATTTAATACAAAAATCCAACAGAAATCCCCCCATCTTTTATCTTGCAAAAATGGCATATTCTATAGTTTAATTTGCTGTTTTTGTGCTGTCCGATTTGGTAAATGTGAGGTTTTACTCTTCAGATTAGCTCTAAAATACATGTTTCTGTATATATTTCTTATAAATATTTGCAGAAAATAATCATTAAATGATGAGAAAGGTGTTTTAAAAATTTTTTTGCTCAGGTAAATCATCCATTTTGTGTATCTCCGAGAAATCAGTGTCAACTGTGTTATTCCCTATAAAACCCCCTATAAATCAGTAATGGTTTGTTCCAAAGTCACATGTCCAACATTAGATGATGTAATTTCCCTTTTTGGGGCAAATTTGAAGATAAGTCCTATAACTTCTCTTCAGTAATTTATCGATATTATTGTTTTCACATAGAATAGATTAACTGACTGTCAGCTGTGTTATCAACATGTTCTGGTGAACTTGCGTCACGTTATATTTACAAATATGTACAGAAGGAATATAAAAACATAAGTTAATCAAGGTCATGTACTAACTAGTCCAAGGTAAGCAGTTTGCACAAGGCCCTAAAATGGCCGAAATGTCAACTGTGTTACCTGTCAACTATAACACAGTTGGCAAGGAATAACACAGCTGACTATGTTGTATATATATATATATATATATATATATATATATTCACAAACTATTGGAGGAATTCCAATAGGAATTGCCTAAAATCATGATTTGCATTACAGTGGATAAACTTAAAGGAGAAGTCCACTTCTAGAACAAGAAGTTAAGATAATGTACTCATCCCCTTGTCATCCAAGATGTTCATGTCTTTCTTTCTTCTGTCGTAAAGAATTTGAGGGAAACATTTAAGGATTTTTCTCTATATAATGGACTGATATGGTGCCCCGAATTTGAACTTCCAAAATGCAGTTTAAATGCGGCTTCAAATGATCCCAAATGCGGTTGTAAATGATCCCAGCCGAGGAAGAAGGGTCTTATCTAGTTTTTAATCTCAAACGTTCGTCTTGTCTCGCACTCCCTGAACTCTGTGTATTCTGCCTCAAGACAGTTAGGGTATGTCGAAAAACTCTGACCGTATTCTCTCCCTCAACTTCAAAAATCATCCTACATCACTGCAGAAGTACTGACCCAGTGTTCGCAAAGTGAACATGCAAAGAAGATCAAACACCCTTAACAAAAAAGCGATATAAAATGATTTTGAAGTTGAAGGAGAAAGTACGATCAAAGTTTTTTGACATACCCTAACTGTCTTGAGTCAGAATACACAGAGTTCAGGGAGAGTAAGACAAGACAAGTGTTTGACATTAAAAAGTATATAAATTGTATTTTTTTTTTATGAAAATAACTGATAGTTTCGCTAGATAAGACCCTTCTTCCTCAGCTGGGATCGTTTACAACCACATTTGGGATCGTTTGAAGCCGTATTTAAACTGCATTTTGGAAGTTCAAACTCGGGGCACCATATCAGTCCATTATATGGAGAAAAATCCTGAAATGTTTTCCTCAAAAAACATAATTTTTTAACGACTGAAGAAGAAAGGACATGAACATCTTGGATGACAAGGGGGTGAGTACATTACCTGTAAATTGTTGTTCTAGAAAAGTGGACTTCTCCTTTAACTGAAATAATCATGGTCACACTTTCTACACACAGAAAAAAAATGGTGCTTCAGCGGTTCTTTGGTGTGATTGTGGTGCTATATAGCACCGTTAGTGTATAAAGAACCGGTCAAGTCCCTGTCTGGTTCTTCAGCGGTTTTTCAGTGGTTCTTTGGGGTTGTTAAGGTGCTATATAGCACCACTGCCATACAAAGAACCTGTTAAGCCTCTGAATAAGGATCTCTAACTCTCTCTTAAACTCTTCAGTTGGGAAAAGGATTAAAAACAACATTAACATACAGTGTATTTCCTGAAGATCTTTTTGCCCCTAAGGCCCCCATAAGGAAATATTTCCCACATAAGACCTTTTGACCTTAGAAAAGCATAAAAGTGATTCAAGACATTTTGCCATTGTAGTAAATATATTTACTACTATTGTAGTAATACAAGCCCCTATGATTGTTTCTACTGAGCACTATTTTTGTTGAAGTAATAAAATGCTATACACAGCAAAATCCCCAGTGTTAATTTCACACTCTGAGTGTGGACACATATAAACACTGAAGCAGTGTTGAAGGTAATGAGATAATTAGGTGATTAACGAAGTGATGATTGATCATTATTGAAGACACCTGATGTTAATAAGCAGAATCACCAAAGGAGAAAACCAAAATTTTTAAGCAACCATTATAGTGGTCAGTGTTTGCATTAGTTAGGCTCCTGACCCTTAAATCATCAATATTATGTTTGGCTGCAATTATTGAGTTATAACAGCCAGACAAGCAAAGAGCAAAGTCAATAAGATGGCATTGACTGTGCTTGACTTAATCATCATATAGTGACTTGAGTATTTGACATAGAATTCTCTTACAGATTACAAAAAAACTGTGAACAAAAGATCAATCAGTTTTGCCATAATCAGACAGATGATGAAAAAAGGTTTATCTTAATTTAGACACACAGACATGAAGAATCAGTGTGAGAATCACAACAACAGTGACCATCAAAAACCGTGTTGCAGCCAATCAGAACTCATCCATGACTCCCATCATGCATTGCGGCATGAATAAATTATGAGAGTTCAGAGTTGATCTGTTTATCTGAATATGCCGTTTGTCACCATTGTTGAGATTCATGGGCTGGTTCTTGATGTCTGTGTGTGCCTAGGTGAAATACTTTTTTTTGAACAGGTTGTAAAAAAAATCTTTCCGAAATGTATAGGAAGTGCTGGATCTTCTGTGGATTGTCAAGGCTATTACAATAAGCAAAAAAAAAAAAAATCCCTAACTTAGAGATTAGACTCTAGGTGATTACGTCAAACAATGAATATGTTAAAACATAATCACCTGGTGACTTGAGCTTTTGGCTTGTCTGGCTGTTTTAACTCAAATACAGCAGCCAAACAAAATCTAGTATTAAAGATTTAAGGGTCAAGAGCCCAACTAATGCAAACACTGACCACTATAATGGTTGCTTAAAAATTTTGGTTTTCTCCTTTGGTGATTCTGCTTATTAACATCAGGTGTCTTCAATAATGATCAATCATCACTTTGTTAATCACCTAATTATCTCATTACCTTCAACACTGCTTCAGTGTTTATATGTGTCCACACATATAAACACTGATTTTGCTGTGTATGGTACATCTGATGGTTCTACATAGAACCATTTGACAAAGGTGCCATATAGCACCTTTTAAAATAGGTGCTATATAGCACCAAAAGTGTTTCCCCTATGATTACGAGTCAAAGAACCACTTTTAGTGCTATATAGCACCATTTGTTTTTAGAGTGATGAGCTCAGTATCCATAATATTTTATACATATTATATTCACATTTTTCAAGGGTTATCAAGCATTTAGAATTCCTCATGATTGACTCAAGCCTATATAATATCATAGATTTGACATTTATCTGTTTCTGCTTGGTCATGACTGTTGAAAAAGAACTGAAAAAGTTTTAAATCTTAAAGAAAAATTTTCTCTTTTTCTTTATTTCTGTGTCCTGTGTTACTCTTGTCAACTGTGTTACTTTGTTAACTGTGTTATGTGTGGGGTTTTTTTTTATGTCTTATGTCTATCAGAAAAACCATGTTGATATCTCTAGAGATGGAAGTCTTGGGTAAGGATGGTGAATAACAAAATTTAGCATATTGTGGATTTATGTTAAAGAAAAGCTCCATCCTTCATAATAGCATCCCACAGAACGCCCATTATGAGGACCCAAATTCATATTTTTAAATCAGTTAGACAGATAACCTCAAAAACTCTGGTAAATAGACTCAAAAACCTTCAAACAAATATATTATCAAACATGTGGTACTTCATTCATGTTACATATGACACAGCATTTGTCCATAACACAGTTGACAAAATAATGAAATGTTAATTTTCATTAGCATATCTAAAAATTCATTAGAGCTTAAGCTTGCCAAATAATTAATTTTGCACATTAAGGGGATGTATTATTCAACCACCTAGTTTATTTATCAAAAAAGAATATTGATTTCTTGACTTTTTGGCTGACATGAAATGTACCCCTAAATATAGAATGACTCTTATATGAGCTCAGTGTGACGTAGCGCAAATCTTTCTCAATTTCTGTCACTCGCAAAGTGTAAATCTTGTGCGCTACGGCAGGTTAGCGCTGGAGATTAAAAATGTAAAGCACCTAATAAACATTTAATTTAAATGAGAGAGAAGCACGATAACTTCCCTACGCATCACAGGAATGCAATTAGACTTGCAGTGGATGCTCGTACAGCGTCAATCAGAACGTGTCAGCCTGAACCAATAATCTACATTAGAGTAACTCCAATGGTGCTTCATGACTGTGATGGCTGGGTATTTATATTTACTTGAAGTAAAATGGCTCTAGATGCTTATTAGCCACAAAATGATGGTAGATGCCACGTTTGTTTTGAATAGTTTCACTTTTGCTGAAAAGAAAAATCTTTAATCACCTCTTCAATGCATATTCAGACATTAATCCACTGCTGAAGGGACAATTGAACAGCTTTAAAAGCTCAAATAACATGAAAACAATAATGTAAGCAATTAAGTAATTTAACAATCTAAGCTCCATATTCAATATTTTCCCCCCTCTAAAGTACTTTGCTCCACAGACCTCCATTACTGTAAATGTAATTTTTATGTTTTCACAAACCAAGGGTGAAAATCTAAATTATTTTCTGCGGTAATCAACAGCATACCACAGATACTGTCGATAAAGCCTTTAACATTTCTCTCTGTCTGTTTTTAATCCTCAAATAGAGCTGTGAAAACGAGAATATAATCCTACTTAATTTCCATGCATCGCCAGATATTAACGACATTAGATGTGGAACTTTAATCATCTCAGTAATAAAAATCTGATGAGTTAGTTTGGTTAATTTAGAGCTAAACTGCTCATTTGAGGAGGACATCAAAATGTTGATGATACATTTTTATGAGCTAGTTTCTGAGAGTCTATTCTGGGGTCACAGCTACATTAAGTTTGGTGAGCATATTGCGATAAAAGCAACCCAGGCTCATTGAAAAAATGTGCTTGTTGTGACTTTTTTGCCACACTGATATTGCGTACCTTACTATACATTTTAAAGTGAAATGTCCAGTGAGTGGAGCTAAAACACGGATTCAGTACGAGACCACGGCCATGATTTTATTATGTTGGTTCAGGCACGTATTGCGGTGGTTCATAATTCAAACATCTGGGGAGTGTCGCTAAAACGTAATGCTCTTTCGTGTTGGAAAATAACATTCCCTCCACACCAAACCCAACCCTAAACCTACCCGACAGTGTTAACGAATGCAAAAGTGATATATAAAATCCATTCGCTGATGCAATTTTAACTACCTTCCACTTGTGTTTGAGTTGTTTTGTTGAACCATAGTGTCTTGAGATACGTACTGGAGAGCTTCACCTCAGTGGGCTACCGAGCAAACATACTGTGTTAGAAAACCCACACGTATGAAGCTGTATATGTGATCCAAACGTTGAAAAGTATACGTTTTCAAATCTCACAGCATGCTAAAATCGTTTTGAAGTCATATTGTGCTAGGAATCAAAATTCTGGCCATGTAAATCATACTTTGTGTGAAAAGGAATAAAAGTTGTTTAAGTTTTACTGCCTCTAGTGTTCAATTCAACAGGAAACTGCAGTGAATACATATTTAGGTAAAGTCAAAAGTTTACATACACCTTGCAGAATCTGCAAAATGTTAATTATTTTACCAAAATAAGAGGGATCATGCAAAATGCATGTTATTTTTTATGTAGTACTGACCTGAATAAGATATTTCCCATAAAAGATGCTTACATATAGCCCACAAGAGAAAATAATAGTTTGCATACGCTTGGTTCTTAATACTGTGTTGTTACCTGAATGATTCATAGCTGTTTTTTTTTGTTTGTTTTGTTTTTGTTTTGTTTTGTTTAGTGATGGGCCCACAAATTCTTTGGGTTCTTTTAGTTTTTCAGCATTTTTGTGTATTTGAACCCTTTTCAACAATGACTGTATGATTTTGAGATCCATCTTTTCACACTGAGGACAACTGAGGGACTCATATGCAACTATTACAGAAGGTTCAAACACTCACTGATGGGTCAGGAGGAAATAATGCATTAAGAGATGGGTGGTGAAAACTTTTGAATTTGAAGATCAGGGTAAATTTAACTTATTTTGTCTTTTGGGAAACAGGTAGGTATCGTCTGTAGCTTCTGAAGGGTACTACTAAATGGAAGAAAATATATATATTTAGGGAAAAAGAGGAAAATGTACACATCTTCATTTGGATCAAAGGTTTACACCCCTGGCTCTTAATACATTGTTTTTCTTTCTGGAGCATCAGTGAGTGTTTGAACCTTCTGTAATAGTTGCATATGAGTCCCTCAGTTGTCCTCAGTGTGAAAAGATGGATCTCAAAATCATACAGTCATTGTTGGAAAAGGTTAAAATACACAAAAATCCTGAAAAACCAAAAGATTTTTGTGATCTGAAGGATTTTTCTGAAGAACAGTGGACAGTTTAACTGTTCAGGACAAACAAGGGACTCATTAACAACTATCAATCAAAAAAAAACAGCTGTGGATCATTCAGGTAACAACACAGTATTGTATAAGTGCATGTAAACTTTTGAACGGGGTCATTTTTATAAATTCAGCTGTTATTTTCTCTTGTGGTTTTCTCTGAATGTAAACGTCTTTTATGTGAAATATCTTATTCAGGTCAGTACTAAATAAAAAAAATAACATGCATTTTGTATGATCCCTCTTATTTTGGTAAAATAATAAACATTTTGCTAATAATAAACATTCCTCAAGGTGTATGTAAACTTTTGACCTCAACTGTAGGTATGTTTTTTGAGTTCTGAAGAAATGTAGGTAGAGGCACATATTTCCAATGAGGATAAGAATCAATCTCACATATTCACGAACATTTGAAGGCTGTCAAGTCAAATTTGACAGGTTTGTATCTTAGGTCTTCTGTGGCAATGTAATAGACAAATGCTGCATGAAAAAAAACACCCTTTGTAAAGTTTCGCTAAGTCGGGTCTCTGAAAAAAGACATTTGCCACCATGATCAAGAAATAAATTTCTTGTTGTGCAGCATTTCATAGATCATAGCCTAGTGGCGTTCTGCCCTCTCGCGCCTTCACCCTTTTAGATTAACAGCCATCTGTTTCCCATTACCGTTTGTGACAAGGGCACTGGGACCTTGTGGGAGTCACAACTGAAATCCATGTGCAAACCCGACATTGAAGATGAGGTGCGATATTCACAGCTGGTAAAAATAGACCACACGCAAACATGCGACCACACACCTGTAATTACAGCAGCGCTCATATACCTGTTGAAGATTTATAGCATGTTAATCAACCTTTCTCTCATCACCACACGTATGAATATCACATATATCATCAGGTAAATAAAATTCCAGCAGGTTCTGCAATGACCTTCATCCACAGCTAAATACCCAGAATTATCCAGGTGCAGCAACTGCGTGGGAAAAATGGTTGTCACCTAAAGTACTAACTGGAGGATGGTGTTATAAATATGATGTGCTAATGAAGATGTGTGTGATAACTTTATATAGTCTACTTTCATCTTAACCCCCCTTTCTGTAACACAGACTTGTTGCAATAAATAGTCTGTCATTTGTTTTGTTTCTGTGCAGCACAATGTGATCTTCTTTAAAAAAAAAAATCAATTCAAACTCATGTTTATCTGCTTTGTGTGAGTGAAGTTCTGTAGAGTAAATTATATTCAATATTCACAGGACCAAATGACTATGATATCTTAGAGACTGTTGTATATTTAGCTTTCCATGTTTCCGTCCCCAGAGTTTGTCCGCTCCTCATTAGTAAAAACCAAACAGGAAAACACTGAATAAGTGGGAACGAAAGATAAATAGAGATGGAGAAGGGTGGAGGAAGGGATGTTATATTGTTCCATTAAGCAATCGTATTGTTTTAAACATCTAAATTGTATATACACTAGTTCTACAGTTGAGGTCAAAAGTTTACATACACCTTGCAGAATCTTCAAAATGCTATTTTTATTTAGTACTGACCTGAATAAGATATTTCACATTAAAGACATTTACATATAGTCTACAAGAGAAAATAATAGTTGAATTTATAAAAACGACCATGTTCAAAAATGTACGTTTGATTCTTAATACTGTGTTGTTACCTGAATGATCCACAGCTGTTTTGTTGTTGTTGTTTTTTTTTAAGTGATAGTTGTCTTTTACTATGTAAATCTTGCAGGTCTCACAAATTCTTTGTTGTTTTAGCATTTTTGTGCAATTGCACCCTTTCCAACACTGTAAAAAGTGAACCTGTGTAGGGGGTATATATCTGATCCTACCTATAATTTAAATTTTTTTGTTATAACCTAGTTCAATCAAGATTATGTAACATAAAATGAGAGAATGTTATTTCAACTTAAATCCATTACATTGATCCAACATACAACTTCAAATAATGCTCAGAACAAACACATTATTATATATTTTAAGTTAAAGAAAAGTGAAAATCACAATGGACTGCGCTACTCTTCAGCATCACTGTAAAAAAATTTAAAAATCACCAACATATCTCTCTCTCACACTTACTACAATCCAGTCTGACTCTTTCAGTCTTTCTTTCATACTAAACTTCTTAATGAGAACTGAGGTTTAGATATTGATGTTTTATTAAAAATAATCAAGTTTGTTAGTCTCATAATGTCATGACAATCAGATGTTGTGATTGTACTCTTATTATATAGGAAGTGTTTTGAGCTGTGTCTTTTTGACTCACACAAAGATTAAGAATCAGCGCATGAATCTCAACAATGGTGTCAATTTTACCTAAATGGGGAAATCAGGTTACATCTACTGACTGTTATGCTTCAATAAAACTTGTTTTTTTCAGGATGGTTGAATTCCAGTATAATCAGTAATCTTAAATCATTTATTTCATCTTAACAAAACCAGTTATTGTAGATGTTACCACATGAAGTAAAATTTCTAGTGGAACCAACAAAATATTTTTTTCAGTGAACAATGTCTGTATGATTTTGAGATTTATCTTTTCACACTGAGGACAACTGAGGGACTCATATGCAACTATTACAGAAGGTTCAAACACTCACTGATGCTTTAGAAGGAAACATAAGAGCCAGGGGGTTAAAACTTTTGAACCGAATAAGGATGTGTATATTTTTCTTATTTTGCGTAAATATTTTTTTTCACTTAGTACTGCCCTTCAGAGGCTACAGAAGATACTTATATGTTCCCTAGAAGAAAAAAAAGAAGTTTAACAGTTTAACTGTTCAGGGCAAACAAGATACTCATGAACGACTATCACTAAACAAAGCTGTGGATCATTCAGGTAACAACACAGTATTAAGAATCAAGCATATATAAACTTTTGAACAGGGTCATTTTTATAAATGTGACTATTATTTTCTTTTGTGGAGTATATGTAAATGTATTTTATGTGAAGTATCTTATTCAGGTCAGTACTAAATAAAAAAAAATAACATGCATTTTGTATGATCCCTCTTATTTTGGTAAAATAATTAGCAGTTTGCAGATTCTGAAAGGTGTAAACCTTTGACTTCAACTGTATATACAGTAGCATTTGAATAGCCTTAACTAAAATTGTTTGATTTTGATTTGTTTGATATGTTTAAAGTTTTATTTGTTTTGTTTTCTGCTGAAATACTTTCTTTTAATCCAGGTTAAATTGAAGAGATTTGCAAAATGATTTGCACTATAAGACAATCATAGCTCAATTCCCTCCATCTTTGTGGTGACTATCTTGACCAAGCATGCGTTTCCCGAAAACATTGTTGGCCCACCCATGTTTGGTCTTTACAACAGAGTTCAACAATTCACTATTAACCCAAAATCATAGTTACAACAAACTAACATTCACTACAGCATCATAAACTTGTGTGGTTGGACCTACAGCTCTCAACCTAGTTAACCATAGTTTCTTTTTATGACATGTGGACTTAAATATACTATGTTCTTGAGCACAATAACTATGCAAATATGTAGAACATTTTAAATCTTGCATTGCTTGTAAATACCTACACATTACAATCTATATAGTGCGTCACCAATCAGCAAGATATTTGAAGACTGCATATATGCATAAATGGGGAAGCCGCGATGAATCAGAAACCAAAAAGCAAAATGACAGGGATATAAAACAGTGAAGAATCCTCAGATGCCAAATTCGTTACAGCATCTAGAAGGGGAAAAGCTGCTAACAGAAGTGTACACCGGAAGTTATCATTACACTGATTTTGTAGACAATGTAGCTTTTTCATAGTCTTTCATGTAATCTGTTTACAAGAGAAGACCAATAGACTGAACACCTTTGACAAAAAACAGGCCCCGATATACTCAAAACGAAGTTCCTTTTCATTCTTTGTTTAGGGGTAAAACGAAGTTTAAAATACGTGAGCAGTGGTATACTGTAAGTGAACATACTAATGCCGCCCACTCTGATGAAACCAACATTTAAATGTTTATATGTAAATATGCGCTGCACGCTTTCCTCTTAGTAACAAAATACACACAACAAAAATGGAGAAAACAGCAAGCATTTTTTAGTAAAAAGCATCTGATCATAGCAACATGGGTATGTTTGCACCGCTACAAATTAGCACTTCCGTGAAGTCACGTCACGTGTATTTACATATATAAATATATATATATATATATATATATTGATTAAATTAATATAATATAAACTGTATTTGCTACTGTAAAATGGCTCTCCACTGTTCTCATGTTTTTACCCGCCATCTCACCTCCAAGGACTCGACAGATCAAATGAACCCAGAGAAGACTTCTGCGGGAAAGAAGTTGGAGCCTCAGCACACACCTCCTATAACGCAATCGTCACGGACCAATAGTAGTACGAAGGGGTTTTGCAGCCGGAACTTTGAACTTCATTTTGGACGGATTTTGTTAGAAATTACATCACATTAGTTCAGTCTTCGATTTCGCTTGAAGTAGGGGAGCACGGGGCACAAACTAACGTGGGGTTAATTGTAAAACACACGGTTTTTATATTTCCACACATGCTACCATAACCAAATTTACGGTATTTACTAGTTGCCATAGCAACACTATGCAGAGAAAAAAGTGCGCCAAAATTCAAAAGCCTTTTGAAGATATTGCTGAATATTTATTTACCATAGTACCATCTCAGTTTTTAGTATTCATTGAAAATGAGACAAATCTGCTATTATTTTAATCTCCAATCTGTTATTTATCAGTTTAGATAGTTTATTAATACTTCGCAAACCAGCAGAAGACACTGACCAGTTTTAAATTCCAGTTGCGCAGATGGAGAATGTTGTAACACTGCCCCACTATTATTAAACTATGTTATTCTAAGACATTAGCGATATAATTTTACAATTTACTTTTATGGATTTTAATAAGAAACCACAAAAAAACAGGTGGATAAAGACTGACAATCAATGTTTAATGTTTGGAAATTATTATTTCAAGAAATGTAAAGCATTTTGGCTAATTTATGTGTCTTGTATTCTTTGAGAGCTGTGTTTGGAGGGAGGGGAGTGTTTTTCTAATGTCTGAATGTGTTTCATCTATTTGCACATGTTGTTTTGAACTATACTGTATAGCTGTGTTTTACGATCAGGGCCGTCCCACGCATGGTTGCTATATGTTCATTGTGACACTCAAAAATTAGATTATTTTTAATTCTTAAAAAACTGCATTATTTTATTTGAAGAAGTTAATCATTTTATTTTATTGACAAAATATTTTAGTTGTGTATATTTTTTTATTCGATCAGACAACGTTTTAAGCTGTCATATAGTCATGTTACAATGTGCCCCTCGCGTTACAATGTACCCCACCTACAGGGCATGTTGTCATATTTCACGTCCTTTCTTTTGAGGTAAATAACGAAAAACGTATACACTGTAATTATGAAACAAAGCGACATATATACTAGATAAGTGTGAAATTAACATGCAAAAACAATACTGAACCCCACACAAATTTACACAAACTGAGAAATTCAAAAAGTGTTAGATTGTGCCCCGCGCTCCCCTATATCAGGGCCTTTACTCTGAATGGAAGACCCCTTGAAGATGTTGAGGAGCTCACCTTCCTTGGCAATCTGTTGAGCAAGGGCAATGCTGCAGCTAAGGATGTTAAAGCAAGACTAGGTAAAGCCTGCAGTCCATTTCCTAGACTCCAGCCCATCTGGAAATCTGCACAATACAGCCTTAGAACAAATTTAAGACTTTACAACAGCAGTGTCAAATCTGTTCTGCCATAAGGGTTAGAATGCTAGTCTCATCAAGTTAGTCTCATCAAGTGTGACATGAAGACAATGATGTGCTCCACAACCACTGCCTCAGTAGAATTTGTCATATCTTCTGGACATAGAGAAGCATGGTGATGAAGATCAAACGGTGTACAATGAAATGGCTTGGGCAAGTAGATATGAGTTGGAGAACACCTTGAAAAAGGAAGCAAGGAAGGCCAAAAACAACCTGGAGGAGGTCTATAGAAGCTGAACTGAAAGAACTACCTGTACACGTCTCATGGGGTGAAACACAACAGGGTGCCAATGATAGAACAAGATAAAAGCAGATTGTCACAGCCTCAAGTTCTATAGAGAACAAGGAGCCATAAATAAGATTACTCCACCACTTTTATAAAGACATCATTAACACTTTTATAAAGAACAACGGGTATGCAACACAGTCACTATGGTTTAGAGAAACAGATGTGACTATCTAGATGATTTCTTCAACAATGCAGTGAACAAAAGTGGTTGAGCAGCGAATTACGTGGCTGTAATACATGGGTTCCTTTGTAAATCCGATCCTGGATGGCCACTGCCCTGCAGAGTTTAGCTCAATCCCTGATCAAACTAACTTACCTGTGATTTTCTAGGGATCTTGAAGATCTTGATGAGCTTGGTCAGGTGTGTATGATTAGAGTTGGAGCTAAACTCTGCAGGGCATTGTCCCTCCAGGGCAAAATTTGAGGAACCGTACTGTATAAAAAACGTATCCCAGTTTGACACTTCAATACTGGTTTAACCAATGACGTCAGGCAGGATTATCTGTTTACCTGACCAATGGAAAACAGAGAGTATGTTAGGAAAAAATGGTTACTTTGCAGTTCTTTTGGAATGCAACAGTGTCACAAAAATAATACACTTCCCAGTATTTTAAAGGTCCATTGCGCTTTTTTGCAGGCTTGCAGCTTTGGTTGTTTTTCCCACCCCATCCTTCTCAAACTCGATTCTCACATTTGTTGCCAGATTAAGGACACACAACAGGAACGAGTGCAGTTGACCTATCGGTAAGCCCCGCCCCCCTTAGTAACTGTTGCTCCCTCGGACAAAGAAACGGAGTTGCTTACTGTCTTATAATGACAGCTGTCAGTGTGAAAACCTTGTCCCACTATGTTTTTGCACAATTTTGGACACAGAAGGGCCAACATTCAAGTGGGAATTAAATATTCCATTGAGGGATATATAAAATATTTTTAAATAAATTCTCATATTACGGTCGGTCGTCACAACATGTAGGATCTGTTCGTCTATCGCAAGGTACGATTAAATGAATGTACATTTAACCATTTTAATATGGAGAGGCACTAAAATGTAGTCCTTCATTTGTGTGTTTTTGACCTACACTGTACATGATGTGAGAACAGTTCGCTATTTAGGTTTGTACATTAGCATGGACTCACTGGCTAAGTTTAGCTTACCTTGCTGAAGCACAAGATGACATTAATGTTCTGCTTAAGCAGATGAAAATTGTAAGTTAATGAGTGTATGACAACCTGAAAATTAACATTTTTGTCTTCAACTGGGATTGGGGTTGAATGCTTAGGGACATTTTGCTCTGTTTTGTTTGGGTTTAGGAAATGTAATAAAATAAATTCTATTGTCTGTCCACTCGGGATACCTGGACTCAGCATTACAAGCACCACAGGCACATTATTTTTCCATTTTTGTAGCATAAACACAATCAAACCAATGCAAGCTTCGAATCTTCCAATGTTTCTCTATGGCACTGAAACCTAAAGATGTCGGAGTTCTGCTCCCCATGCAACTCATACTCAACTGCCATTGGCTCTTCTGCGTTCGAGGGGAGGGGCTTACCGATCAATTGGTAGTGGAAGGTGACAAGCTTACACTGTAGATTTATCTGGGTTTTAATATACTTCTGGTCATAGAGTTTTTAGTTGGATGCTGAGGCTTTTTATCAGGTAGAATCTGCAAATTCCAACCCAGTTCATTTTCTGGCTTCAGTGGCAGCAATACACAGTGTTCCTCACCAACTGGTGTAGAAATACTATTGGGTAAATTAACAAAAAACAAAACAGAACAAAAAACAGACATTCTGACATAGAAAGCACATTTTAAAGTAGAATAACTGGCTGTAGTGTTGTTTTTCAGAGCAACAAGTATGTGAACTTACCTAAATCTGCTAACATATTATGGTATTTTAATGCTTTGGCACAGTAAAAAAAAAATAAATAAATAAATAAAAATAACAGCACTATTAAATAAGTTCTTATGGTTCATACTTGAATCTTGGGTCAAGTACAGTAATAATACAAAATTATTTAAAATGCTTTAAATTGCTACCTTAAATTGCTGTTTACATTTTTTTTTCTTGGAGTTTTGTGACTTTTAGTCTATGTCTGTCAACAATGAGGTCATCTTCTCTATATGCTATGCTTACAGTTGACATAAGTAACCTTTAGCCGATATACACATTTCAAATTTATAGTGTTTCTCCTCTGGGGAATATGGGGAACAAATTATTAGTGTGAAAATACTGATGACTCATCTTGCATGCAGGGGTATATACGAATTTGTCTAATAAAATGCTGTCTGGAATGAAAATGCCTCTTCACCCTTACACCTCCTGCAACCAGCTAACAATAGCAAGCAGCAAACCTGAGTTTGCCAGGCTGTGATGTAAGACTACTGGCTATTAAAAGAAAAAACGTACACAACCTTTGATATATCCCACCCCATATTTCTGTTACAACAGAAGGTGTCAAAACTGAAAATAAAACTGTGTTCGTCATACCAATTCGTGGCACCTTTAAAAGCAAAATATCATTTGAGACAAAACTCTGATTTGCTCTACTGGTAAGAGTTGTCTACCTCTGCTCCTGCAGAGCGTTTCTGAGGTGTTGACCTGCTTTTCTGTGAATTCTGTAGGACTGATGTTCAATCAACAGAGCGGGACCTTGACTAAACAGAAACAGAGTCTTCATATGTGTGGGGAACACAGTGCGGGGAGATTGCACAAGTCCTTTGTAGGTGTTTGCTTGAGGAGAGTTTACGGGGAAATATGATCTCATAGAGATCAGGCATAGCCTGGGTCCTGTGGGACGGCACTGGAGGGTGATGATGACAGGTGACACGGCACGCTACACCGGGGTGACAGTGGATGACAGCTCCTATTCTTAGCAGGCAGTCGCTGACTGCGCTCAAGTGTTACTGACTACATTATTCTGTCACTTTGTGTGGAGATTGATGTTTGATTTGTTACCTGTTGTTTAGGAATCATATGTGTGTGTCTGTGTGTGTGTCTACACACAGACTCCTGTGTGTTTGTGTGTGTGCGTGTGTGTGTGCATTTGCTTATGCGAATGTGTGGATAATGAGTTTTCATAAATAGATGGTCTTTTGGGAGAAGCCACCTGTTTGAAGTGAAATTTGAAAGAAAAGCTGCCTTGAACTCTATGATCAGTATTGTCTAGCGCAGTCAGGGTTTTCCCAGGAGGATGGTACTGTGGGAGGTTTTCATCTGCACGTTTCTTCTAGTTTTGCAAATCTCTGAGGTGTACTAGTCTAGGAGCAGACGAGATGTGAATTACACTGTATCTTAAGGGCTTTTCAAGAGACGGTTTCAAAAAATGATTCAGACCTAAAACATACTCTATGCAAGTACATCAGTGCTAATGTTAATAGCTATTCAAACTCAGTTTCATGTGCTGTTGTGTTCCACAAAGAGTCAAAATCAATTACAACAGGACTTTATAATAGATGTAATGCTGAATACACATCTGGTTCAGTGGCATGCATAACTCTGTCACCTCCTTTTTCCCAGATCTATTAATTTATTCAAAAATTAATGTCATTAAAATAATGATATATTGGTATTTTTGAAGATTTTACTTCACTGTATGTATATATGTATTTATTTATTTATGTTGGTTGGAATAAATGTAAATAAGCAGTGAAGTAAAATATGAATGAATGAATGCACTTCTATTATATACATTATATAAGTGCATCTCAAAAAAATAGAATATCATGAAAACATTATTATTATTATTATTATTTTTTTTTTTATTGTAACTTATTTAAAAAATGAAACTTTCATATATTCTAGATTCATTACATGTAAAGTAAAACATTTCGGAAGTTTTCAAGTAAAGCCAGACAGCTCATGAAAGTCAAAAATCCAGTATCTCAAAATATTAGAATATTTACATGTGAGTTTCATTAAATGAACATCCCTACCAGTGTTGGGGAGAGTTACTTTTAAAAGTAATGCATTACAATATTGAGTTACTCCCTAAAAAAGTAACTAATTACGTTACTTAGTTACTTTTTATGGAACGTAATGCGTTACATTACTTTTGCGTTACTTTTTAAATCTGGGCAGGGCTTGCTTGTTTGTTTTTACTATAAAAAGTTCTATTTTTGGCAAATGTAAAAGCCTTTTCACACCAAAAGCCTCAGGCTTTGAGAAAAGTGAATTCACGTCTGTACAGTAGACCGCAGAAGAAAATAATGTCAGCTCTTCAGCAATATAAAAAAAAGGAAAACTAATGTTAGATTATCTTGAGTCATTTTTGTTTATTAGTAAGGTTGAATTGGATCATCGAAGGTCGGCAGCAAAGACATTGGTTAATAAAATGGTATTAAATGCTTAAAAGATATTTGTATTATTTAACATATTTAATTATTGCAGGTTTGCGTCATATTCTGAGTTGAATTTCACAGTTTTTATTCATTTTGAGGAATACTGAATCAGTTTTTTGTGAGTGAGTTGAATTAATGCATGTTCACAGTTATTCTAGAACTAACATCTTACTCCCGATTTCTCTCAACATGGGGAAAGGAGAGATTTTAATCAACAAATGGGGGGAAAGTAAGTGGCGTTACTTATTTGAAAAAAGTAACTCAGATATTTTCTTGTCAATTAAAAAGTAATGCGTTACTATACTAGTTAGTTGGAAAAAGTAATAATATTACGTAACTTGCGTTACTTGTAATGCGTTACAAGTTAGAATTCAAGCTGCTTGAAGACCTGTGTGAAGTTTCTGAAGTCAGTGATGATTTGGGTGCCGTGACGTCTGCTGGTGTTGGTCCACTGTGTTTTGTCAAGTGCAAAGTCAATGCAGCCATCTACCAGGAGATTTTGGAGCAATTTAAGGTAGCACTTTCGCTTCCATCTTCTGACAAGCTTTATGGAGATGCTGATTTCCTTTTCCAGCAGGACTTTAGCACCTGTCCACAGTGCCAAAACCACTTCCAAGTGGTTTGCTGACCATGATATTACTGTGCTTTATTGGCCAGCCAACATGCCTGACCTGAACCCCATTGAGAATCTCGACACTTCTGTGCCACACTTAACTAATTCTGTAATTTGTGCTAGGAGCAAGTAATTTGCTGTAATATGTCCTGCGACCAAGTATTGAGTGCATAAATGAACATGCTTTAAAAAAACTTGAACTTTTCTTTTCGCAAATCCATTTTTGATTGATCTTAGGAAATATTCTAATATTTTGAGATACTGGATTTTTGACTTTCATGAGCTTCAAAATTGAAACTTGAGAAATGTTTCACTTTACATGTAATGAATCTAGAATATATGAAAGTTTCAGTTTTTAAAATAAGTTACAAAAAACACATTTTTTCATGATATTCAAATTTTTTGAGATGCACCTATATATATAAATATACAATATTTTGTATATTACATTTTTGTAAAATATGGTTTGTTCTATATTTAGGTAACACTTTACAATAAGGTGTCATTTGTTAACATTATTTAATATTGTTAGTTCATGTTAGTTCACAGAACATTAACTAATGTTAACTAACACAAATGTGATTTTAATAATGCATTAGTAAATTATGAAATTAACATTAACTAAGATTAATAAATGCTGAAGAAGTATTGTTTATTCTTAGCTCATGTTAACTAATGTTGTTAACTAGTGTTACCTATATTTATATAGAAATTCTATAAAAATACAACTTTTTTTTTTTACATAGAAATGTAGTAGTAGTAGTAGTAGTAGTAAATAATAAAGATGTGCACTAAGGTGTAAAGAAAATATGGTATTACTTGGTAATATCATATTTAATTTTAGTCATAAAATTAAAACCTCTCTTCAAAATGTGCAAACAAATAAAAAAAAAATTGGAATCTTCATGATTTGCCACATTTTTTTGTAATCCTGGTCTGCTCTTTGCATTTAGGTACTTCCATTATGTATGTTTCTGGTCTTATTCTATAATATCTGATCCACTGACACCTGTTCTTTTGTCTGCAATGAGCATTCCAAACATGTACTCTCTATAATTTAGGGCTACTGCAAAATATGTCTCCAAACCGAGTTTTAATCAGCACGCAAAGCTGTTGTATGGTAAATGGTTGTCAGGCACCTCCATTAGCCATTAAGAGGAGCCTGACTGCCATCAACACTGCAAATTGGCATGCTCCACTCCCCCAAACGAAGGGAAAACATCAAAACTGGTTCTGAATCATCCATGGGTCACAATTTTATCACCCCTTTGTAAATGAACATCCATACACTCACCTCCAGGTATTTAAATATCATCACCATAGCGTGTCGCTGGGCTAGCATGTGGAATCGCTGTGCTAATTAGCTTCGACGAGCAGAGCCGGTACTCTGTTCAGAGCCAAACAATGCTTTGTTATTGGAAGCCATCCCTTGGAGTCTGTGTATATTTGCATCATAATAGCTCGCAGGTTTATGATAGTATAATTCCTACGGTGATTCAGAGCACATGAATAAGGCTGATTTGACTCATAGCAATGCTTATTTCAATTGTTTTTTATGTGTTTTGTACTTGTAAAAGAGCAAGTCTTAATGAATCATTTTTATTCTGATTCTTACTTGAAATGACTAAGCTTGAATTCGGCAGCATTCATATGAAGGAATTATGTGTTTTGTAAAAATTCAAATGCATATGTCATTTACTTTTAGGACTGTTCAGATGGCAACTGCGTCATATGATCTTCATCAGTAAGCATCAGCCTACAAAAAATCCCATGGACTGGGGGTTACACTGTTGAGGACATGCTAAGACTTCCTTGGTCAACCAGGTTCACCAGAAAGACTATGCTGGTCCACCAGCATCACCAAACCAACACTGACCAACTAGAATGGAAATTCATGCTCACCTAAGCTAGTCTTTTAATAGGCCGCATTTACATTACATGGTTCAAGTGACAAAATTAGGGGAAAGAAAGCATATGGATTCCAATAATCTGAGTTTCAGGCCTCATTCACATGTGGAAATAAAATCTGATATGAATCAGATATGTGCATTTGCATCTATCATGTAAGTGGACAGATCGGTTATCCCCTGCAAGTCACTGAAAAAGTGACTGTGGTGATTGACGTTGACTCAGGTAGATGCTTTTCTAGGCAGGGTTGCCAAGTCTGCGTTTTTTTTTTGTTTTTTTTTTGTGGAATTGGGCTACTTTTCACTGTTGCTAGGTTGTTTTTTAGTTCGAGAGTTAAAGCGATCATTATTTTGGAGAAGGGGAAAACCTTTAAAAACACTATTGGGCTAGCCTGGGGTTAGCCCATGAACTGTTTTGTTGTGTTTTCATTCCCCATGTTCTCAGTGTGACCTAGTTGTCTGTCTATGACTGATTGTATCATTTGGTTTAGGTGTGTCTTGTTATTTATCTTAGTTTGCCAATGTACTTAAGTTGTGTTCAGTTCACTGTTACTTTGTTCGGTATTGAGTGTATGTTCTACGTGTGTCATCGCTCTGCTTGTAGATTTACCTTCTTGTGGAATATTAAAAGACTATGTTACCTTCATCTTCGTCTGCGTTTATCTTAGACGCAGTAGCGTTACAGAATATCGGAACAACAAAAAGTATAGCAACGTGCTCGCCCTCATTTGTTTCTTTGTGTTTTTTTTGTTGTTGTTGTTCATGAACCTCTCTCTCGAGGACCATACAAGACTGTTCCTTGAAATAGCTTGCTACAACAGCTATCCGGGCAACGCGCTCTGCTTGTTTTACAATGCGAGCCTCATCACCGCTTGTAGAGCACAGTTGTTCAAAGATGGTCCTTAAGAGAATTATGCCACCTTTGTGGAGTGGGTACTGGCGAGAAATGGATCTCCATCTGCCCACATCAAACTGTCTGTCTGTCCCGTCTCGACCATGGAGGTCATTCCCCTGACTGCTGCACTCCCGGTTTGGGGAGTTGCAATTTGGTGTGTGTAGGCACCATCCACCCTCCCTCTCCTGCCTTCTCCTGTCTTCCCTGCTGTTTCAGCTCTGCCACTGCTGTCTCCTGGCAGCACCTATGTTCACCCTCAGTCCACCATCTGTGCAGTGGAATCGTCGGCTGGAGGATCCCTTGTCTCCACCTCCAGCCTCTGAGTCTTGGACTCAGCCTTGGCCCGTTGATCCAGCGGTTCCACCATAGCTCCGTGCTCCCTCATCTCCACCATGGCCCATCAGTCCTCCAGCTCCGCCGAACTCCCTTGTCCCCCAGGCTCCACCTTGGTCAATTGTTAACTATCCTCCGCCTCGGGACTGCACTCTTCCGGCTGTGCCTCGTCCCTCCATCCCTCCTTCCCTCCGGCTCCACTTTGGCTTCACCGCAGCCTTCCGGATCCCTGCCTCTGCCTCGGTCACCGGTGCCATGTGCTCCGCCCTGGCCCTCCAGATCCTCAGCATCATCCTGGCTCGTCGGCTCTCCATCTCCACCTTGGGCTCCTCCACCACCTACTCCGCTGCCGTCAGTTGACCCCCTAGAGTCGTCAGCCCTTCCTCCACCATGTCTCCTCCCTCTGTCGGCTCCACCGTGGGTCGCCATCTTAGCTGGTTCCTCCTGCTCCAAGTCCATTCTGCTTTCTCCCTGGCTCCTCCCTCCATCTGATCCACCCTGGCTCCTCCTGTTTCCTCCATGGCTCCATCCGGGAGTCTGTCCTCTGCCCGAAACTTCACCTGGGTTGTCTGCGTACCTTCCTGTCAGCCCTTTGCCACCCTTTAGCCTCAGCCCGTTGACCCAGCGGCTCCACTACTTGACCTAACTCCCTCATATTCACCGTGGCCTGTCAGTCCTCCAGCTCCTCCGGCTCCACCTTGGTCAGTTGTCAACCATCTGCCACCTCGGGACTCCACTCCAGCAGCACCTCATCCCTCCTTCTTTCCAGCTCTGTCAGGCTCCTCCTTCCCTCCGGCTCTACCTTGGTCCTCTGTCGCTTGGCTCCACCGCAGCCTTCCGGTTCTCTGTGTCCGCCTCGGTCGCGGGTGCCATCTGCTCCGCTTTGGCCCTCCGTATCCTCAGCATCACCATGGCTCATCAGCTCTCCACCTTGGGCTCCACCACCACCTGTTCCCCCACTGTTGGTCGACCCCCCTGGAGTCATCAGCCTTTCCTCTGCCATGGCTCCTCCCTCCATCGGCTCCACCATGGGTCATGGCTGCGGCCTAGTTCCTCCTGCTCCAAGTCCCTCCTGTTGTCTCCCTGGCTCCTCCTGTTTCCTCCATGGCTCCTCCTTCCATTGTCTCCACCCTGGACTCCATTCGTCGTCGTCCTCCTGGGAGCCTGTCCTCTGCCTGAACCTTCACCTGGGTTGTCCACCTACCTTCCTGCCAGCCCTTTGCCATCCCCTGTCACCATCCCACATCCACTCCTTTGTCCTCCTCCTAAATTCCCTTCCATCCCACCCTTTGTCGTTCCTGCGGTGCCAGGTTGCAGTTTCTGGGAGGGGGGCAAACTGTCACACCCATGAACTGTTGTGTTTTTATTCTGCATGTGCTCAGTGTGAACTAGTTTTCCTTCTATATCTGATTGTATTATTTGGTTCAGGTGTGTCTTGTTATTTGTCATAATTTGCCAGTGCACACAGTATTGAGTTGAATAAGACTATGTTGCCTTCATCTTTGTCGTGTGCATATATCTTTGACACAGTAGCATTACAGAGCTTTGTTTTGAATAGCAATTGGGTTGTATTTTTTTGCAGACCTGGCAACCTGTCAGTACATCTACCCTGGGTTGTTTCATCAGGTGCATAGTTTAAATGCAGATAAAGCATATGGGTCACTTTTAAAAGAGGTAAGCTAGTTAGCAGAAAAAAAAAGGAAATAGTCAACAAATCGGAATTGATCGGTTTTTGATTGACATTAATGTCGGTGGACTTTATCTTGAAAAATGGTGTGTATTGATGTCTTTCCGTGGTTGAAACATGATATCTTCTGATGTTCATTCATGTTTTTTTTGTGCTATAGTAAAGAGAAAGAGATGATTGGTTCATGTGCTGCTTAAACTGAGGTGCTACAGTGATCTGTCATGACATATTAAAGAGCCACAAAACTGTATTTATTGTTTGAATTTCTTTTAAAAATAACATAATTTGAAAGCTGAGACTTTGTTTTTATAAAAAGCAACCTACTCTGTCTTGTCTGTCGGCACAATGTCAGTCCTCTTTGCCCCGTAATGTGTTTTTCACCGTGTGAGAACATGATGTGTGGCGTGAAAGCACCATGGCTTGTCGGACGTAGAAACAGTAATTAAAGGGGGCGGGTCTTTGCGAATTGGGCATCAAGAACTGCAGCGTAAATGCAGCCAATAAGTCCCCGACACAGCCATCAGTTTACTCGGGCTATTCACACCTGGCTCGCCTTGACAAGGGCACACCTGCTCCAACTCTGCATTGACAGCATGCATCCATGGACAGCAGGCCACAAATAGCCACTTCACTCCCAGTATTTCACCCACCCATGGATTCATAACCCAAGTAAGGTCATCTGGAGTATCAGGGCAACAATGTCTCAACCTTGAGGAACAATGGCCCGTCAAGTGAGTGACATTATACATTTACTGTCTTGTGTTAAGTGGTTTTCAAAGCCATGAGTAACCATTTAACATGTTGTGAATTGCCTAGCAATAAAATACATTTTTAAAAGGACTTGAGGGTTAGAAGAATGTGTAAAAAGCAAGACATTTTTGTCCTTGAAAGGAAAAAATCTACTCATTTTGTTTTAGTCTGGAGTCTTTTCATCACAGTCCTTCCTAACACATAAAGCCCTGTGTAAATCAGCAGAGACAGCAGTGTCAGAGAGGGTCAACATCAAAAAACAAAACAAAACAAGATTGCTAGTTCAAATCCTGGTTTAGCACCACTGTCCATCAGAGTCATTCGCTCAGATGTGAAAATTCTGTCATCATTTAATCACTCATGGTGCTGAGATCATGTCATTCTCAATCCATTTTGCTTCCATAATCTGACATATTTCTGAGTCAAACAGGATATTTAATAAAGCTAATTTTATGATGTTATCCATCAGGAACTGGTTTGATCAGAAAATAGGAGTTACATACCAGAATGACACAAGAGTGATGGCTAAATAAAACAGCTCTGCTCAAATCACATATGAGTTTATGCATATTCAAAACTCACTTCTTAAGTCATTATTATAAGTTTGGCAAATTCAAGTGCTTTGCTGTCAGAAACAAAAGGAATCACAGAGAACAGCAGGTTAATTTTTACTATTTCTTGGGAAAATTTTGTAAATCTTTTTTTTACTGAGTAAAATACAACCAATATTGATCAATTTATTATTTTTATGCATAAATGTATATGTAATGAAAAATGACTAAAACAGCAGTAGTTCTATTCTTCACCAAGTTAAAAGTTTTCAATTCAGAAACTCAGATAACAAATTTATATTTGAGTTTCCCAGTCACAAAAAACGATTTGAGAGGCTGTTCATGTCTAATTTCCAACTAGGAAACTTGTATTTACTGGAATTTTGATGTGCATGAAGGCAGCATTAGATCAGGGGTTTTCAAACCTTTCCTGGAGCCTCAGTACTGCACATTTTGGGTGTCTCTTTTATTGGACAAATCCATCTTGGGTTATTCAGTAGTACACTAAAAACCCAGTAAGTTAATTGAGCTGGCTTATATCACACTGCATTTTGAGAATGTAAAATTTCTACGGACACTGCTATGGTTATAATATGGCGTCACACTCTGCAACTTAAACAAAAATTCAATATGCAAAATTCAATATGCAAAAATATGTTTGCACGGTTGATGGACACTTTCTCATGAAGCCACAGGAGAAGCCATGCATGGTGGGAAAGTGACTCAACTGATGCCGTAGGTCACATGACAAAGCCAACAGAGCAAATGTACTGTAGTACATCCGGTATGCTTTTAAACTGCACATACATACTATATTTAACAAAGTTAGTCTTTGATCAAATGTAGTACCTACTAATTGTGCAGTTTTGGATGCAGCACTGGTTTAGATATCACTGGTTTGACATCACTGGCACCAAACACTTTTTTTTTAAATCTCATAATTGAACACAACACATCAATTTTAATACGGGAAAACAGGAATGAGATTAGAATCAGACTACCAATGAACTTCTTTTTTTGTTTTGATCTGTTCCTCACATACACTATTGTGGGACTTATGAATTACTTTTATGACACAGTGCTTTTTTTTTTTTTTTTGGATGGAAAAGAGGAGTGTGAACATTTTTCAAAATGTCTCCTTTTTGAAAAAAAAAAAAGGTAACACTTAAGTTTTGTGTGTCACACTTTATTTTAAGGTCCAGTTTTCACTATTATCTCACTATTAAGTATGACGTTTGCCTCAATAAACTCCTAATTGCTGCTTATTATAGTTAGTAGGGTGGTTGTTAACTTTTGGTATTGGATAGGATTATGGAATTAAAAAAAGGTAAAACAGAATATATACTTTGTAATTTCTAATAAACAGCCAATATGCTAGTAATATGCATGCTAATGAGAAACTAGTTAATAGTAAGAACTGGTCTCTATACTAATCTGTTTCTGTTTTGGGACCAATTCTCACTATTAACTAGTTTGTTAACATGCAACTAGCTTATAAACATCTAGTTTATTAACATGCATATTACTAGTATATTGGCTGTTTTTTACTACTCATAAAGCACAAATGAATGCTTTATTCTGCATGACCATATTCTACATCCTACATCCGACCCAAAACTTAACAACTACTTTAACTAAATAAGCAGCAAATTAGGAGTTTATTGAGGCAAAAGTCATAGTTAATAGTGAGAACTGGTCCTTAAACTAAACTGTGACAAAAACAAACTGAAAATAAACAAAGAGCTGAACATTTCCAAATAATCTAGCACTATTTGACATTCACTGAAACCCTGCGTGGGATTTTAGGATTAACACTGCATAGTCCAGATTTCCAACTCTGACTCAAGAAGTGCATTCCAGTTGGTCTCAAGCTCCCATTGCTGCATAGCTGTAGAGCTGACCGGTTCTCCCTTTAACATCCAGGCCCAGACCACAGCCCTCTCGGCAGCATGACAGCTACGTAATCACACCCAGACCAATTACACCGAACAGAGCTTTTGCTGAAGCCCACACCCCAGCATTCTGGTCAATCCTTTGGGCTCTATAGGCAGTATCAGTCCCTGCCAGAGCCTTTGAGCAGCTGCACTGTCCCACCCAGCCAGTGTCTTCTTCTTATTCAGCCAGAACATTCTGTGCAGATGTTGGTGTGGGATAAAGACACAACACATAAGCTCTATAAAGCAACTCTTTGCTTTAGGTCTTAGGTCTGGTGTGAGTCCTCCACAGCTACACAACCTCAGCCTAATGATGGGAGGACATGCTCCTTGTTAGTGGGAAGAAAATGGTATTTGTTCGAAATGCAGCCAGACAAACCTTACAAAATGGTCTGGTATTGCCCAATAGTGTCCTCATAGACTTTTCTGACATTAATTTATCAGATAACATATTAAGTAGTCAGTATATTATGAACAGGAACAGACTGGAATGAGTCCGTAAACCCAGAAATCAGGTTTTGCACATCTGTTCCATTGTTCTGAAATCAATTTTAAATAGGTTTTTGGTTACATGTCTGAAATGGTAATACAAGCCCAATATGTTTTCATGTTTTAGTGATTTTTCTAAGCTTTTATGTGTCTTGAAAAAGGCAGTTGTGTGCAAACAGGAAAGCTTATCTGCTTATTAGTCCACTTTCACAACCGTGTTCTGTCTACACTTGCAACCCTCCTTTTCTTGTGGATTTTAAAGAAAGGATAAACAGCTGGTGGTGATGTTGAAATCGTGTAAATGTGGTGTAGTTTGCTGACTGGGCTTGCATGTAGCTTTTTATTTCTGGTGGTTGTATTTAAGCCTAATTTGGGAAGATTATCTTGATTAACAAAATGCGTAATAATCATTAACATTTTCTGGTCATTTTTACCAACGAACAGAGGTGTAGCAATAGGGCAGGCACATGCCTGGGGCCTCGCATTTTGAAGAGGCCCCTGAAAACTCATCATGTAAACAATCAGAAATGTTAATATTAACAGAGTGTCCATTTACACTAAATGCAAATAACCCACCTTGTTGGCAGAGGCTATTTACAGTAATATCTGGTTGGGACAGGCAAAATTACAAAAGAAACACAAAATACAATAAAAATCATCCCGAGTTCGAATCCTCCTTTTGCAAAAAACTTGTTCTCCTTTTTTCCAAATTTTCTCTTAATTTTCAGTGTAAATTAAGTGCCTCACGGGTATTTATTAATAGAGTCTATTGGGTAGAATTGATGTAATGGTAGATGTAGGGAGGGCTTTATTGTCCCAGTAAGGTGGCATCCATTTAATAATAAAAAAAAGTGATACAATACATTCAATATGTTATTATTGTATACTGTTTTATAATGAAAGCTGCAGATATCTGCTATTATTTGCAGTATGAAAAGCATCTAACTACTATTTACACTTCAAAGAAAATACTGATATTTTTACATAGTGTAAATAAAATCTATTGTTATTTGCACGCATGTAAATAGCATACATTACTAAGAAAAAATGCTGGCAATAGTAAAAGAATAAAATTAAGAATATAGCTGCAAGTACCAATTAAGCACAGAAGGAAAAATACATTACGTATCATTACATAGCAAGCCTGTAACCACCTAAATCAATGATTTAAAAAGCATTTTCAGCAAGTCCAGGTAATTTACCATAGAAATGTGATGTTTAGAATAATGTGTGGCATGTGCTTAGCAGGTTTTGTGAAGTTTTGAGTTTTCCTTTAGCCTTTATAGGCTTTTGGGCATTTTTGGACAAGCCCCTTTTCTAAACGCCCCCGTGGAAAGTGAAAGTAAAAAGCAAGCGTGCATTCAGAAGCGATTTAAGCGCACATATTAATAGCAGCTCCCTGATGCCTCCAATTTATATACAGTATAATTACCAAACAATTTAATTGTGAAATAAAGCATTGAAATATATTTTTTCCTCCCATCTTGTATTTATTCCCTTTAAGAGTTCTACAGTACATGTCATTTCCTTTCTGAACACGGTATTCGGATTTTGGCACATCCCTAATTTCTACCATATATGAATATTAATATGAATATTGTACTATATCTTGAAGATTGCATTGTATTGTATCTTCTATTATGAAAAATAAGCAAGTTGTAAAAAATTGACAATTTCTATTCTGTTAGATGTGTTTTGACTACTTTTTGTATGTTGTATAAATATATCTCTAGCTTATATCTCTAGCTAATGAAGATATTTTAATCAAAAAAAAAAAAATCTTTTAGAAGGCCCTCATTGATTAATTTTGCCTGAGGCCCCCACTTAATGTTCACCTCTGCCAGCGGAAAATACAATGAACAATAGCATTTTTATATAAAACACACAGATGTATTATACCGTAATGCATCTGATTGTCATCATATTGGAAAACTAATCTGCATTGATTAGGTTCCAAGAATGTACACACATTTTCATGCGAGGTGACTTTATACAGATACCCTTACCCTGCTAAGTGCGCACAGAACGGTGAACATAGTGACCCTGTAAATCTAAACGCAGATTAAATCATTCACAACTGTAAAAAAAATAGGTTATTTATGGCTCAGCTAATGATCCACAAGACCCAAGACCTGTAAGATGATGCTTGATTAAACACAGCTGAAAGAAACTTCTGTTATTAAACACACCCAGCGGCCCACATTTCTTGCACTGTTTGTGTTCGGAAAAACTTACAAGCATGATATAGATGAATGACCATCGTCTGCTTAAAAAGAATTATGTCTTCTCTGAATCATCTTGCCCCATGGCTGGAGATTTGAGACATAATGTTTTCCATTCCTTGTGGTCCTGACTAACCCCCAACTTGAGAGATGGGATGGGCAGGGAGCGTGGTAGTGGTAGTCCACATTACTGGGATTAGGATGGGAATGCGAGGAGAGCGGAAAAGAGCCCATTTTCTCTGCTCTGCTGCACCTGTGCAGTCGCTTTAACCCTGAGTCTGAAAGTACAGCAACAGGACAGTAGGACAACAAGGGAAATTAACTTAAGCACACATAAATCAATGAGCACAAGGTGTCTCAAATTGCTCAGATTTGCCAAGATATCAAAGTCTGCAATCAAGGTCAGAGATTTGCATATGAACTCATAATGTCTTTCTTATTTCTAAATTTAATTAAAAAAAAAAAAATCACCAGTGGATGAGCTATATCTACTAGTAACAATTTGTACAAATGAAGTTTTCCTTGCAGGTAACTTCATCACGAAGCCACATATCCGGTGTGTCCTTATATGGCCTACAACACCTTGCGGCATAATTGTCGCTGATATATTGTGCATTTAAGACATCAAGAAGAATTATGGCTGTTTACTTGGTTCCACATATAAAGCCCTGAGGCAGTTTTTGCACACTATTTCATAAATGCTCCGGGTTAGTCCAGTAGTAGCTCTTCTCTCAGGCAGTTAGGGCACTCTGCAGACACACAGTATTGTCTGCTTTACTAACAGCGGACGTTCGCTCTGAAAGACATGAATAGAGAGTCTGCTGCAGTGTAAACAAAAGAGGGCTGCTTCATCCCTCTGTTCTCAAATCTGGACCAGTATACTGTGGACGTACAGGAGGAACAGCTCAGGGATAAGTGTGGCAGCTCTAAGGATGGGGAAAGCATATAGACAGGGTTTATAACTACAGTACTATTGCTCATAGAGCTTGAGATCTGAATAAAAACTAACTAGATTTTTTAAAAAACCTTTTTTTTTTACATAAGCCACTTTCCCAAAAACTCTTCACACCATGAGCACAATTTATAGCTGGATTTCAATCCAAAGTTGAGAATTTAACTTTGTGCAAAATTGGAATATTGCATAAAACATTTTTATCCAACGAGTCCAAAAAGAACAAAATCATCACTTCCTGATAAACTGGCACTAAATATCACTAAGAAATGTAGGAGAAGCCACTGAATATAATGACTTTCATATATAATAAATTAGTTGCGCCTTAGAGCGAGCAGACTAAACAAAATAAATGCGGTCATTGCTTTCGGAGGTGGATGACTGCTGTTTGGTAACACTGTCTTAAGTTCTGGGAGGCAATTATATGGAAATACTCGTGCATTTCAGAATGACTATAACATTTCAGATCCTGTGCAACAAGATTGGCCTGCTAGTTAATTAGGTTATGCCGTCCCATACACTGTAAAACAATTTGTTGAGTCAGCTTATCAGCTTTTGTTACCCTGCTGCCTTAAAATTTTAAGTTCAGTCAACTAAAATAAGTTTAGTCAACTTGAAATGTTAAGTTGTACTAAGTAACAACTTAGATATTTGTGTTTGCTAAACTTAACAGATGGGTAAGTAACCCAGCTGCTTTAAAATTTTAAGTTGATTCAACTCAAATATCTAAGTTGTCACTTAGTATAATTTAACATTTCAAGTTGAATAAACGTTTTTTGAGTTAACTGAACTTAAAATTTTAAGGGAGCCAGATTACAAATTATATTAAGTTGACTCAACAAATTGTTTTTTACAGTGTAGTGCAAAGTCATATGACTTTTTGATGCTTTGAACGTTCAAAATAATTTATTTGAAATCTTTTGCAACATCATAAATGTCTCTACTCTCAATTTTATCCAGTGTAATGCATACTTGCTGACTATAAGTATTAAAAAATAATACTTTTTAATGGTAATGGCCAAAATATGCACCAATAAAAAAAGTGTCACGAATCCTGTCCATGGTCTTCGGTCTGCCCGCCACCAGAGGTCGCCTGTTCATTGCCCTGGCTCCATGCTCTGCCAGTCCTGCCTCAGTCCCCAGGTCCTCCACCTCTACATGGACCTGGCCCTCCATCCCGCGGCTTGCCCTGCCACCACTCCACCGCTCTCTTTGATTGTTTAGTGTTTATAGCATCTGGAAGCCGCTCTTTGGGGGGCTAGCTCTGCCACAAATCTTGTCCATGGTCCTCGGTCTGCCCGCCACCAGAGGTCGCCTTTATCCAGTGTTGGGGAGTAACTAGTTACATGTAACGGAATTACGTAATTTAATTACAAAATAAATGTAATTGTAATTAGTTACAGTTACTGAGAAAAAATATGTAATTAAATTACAGTTACTTTTGAAAAATGCCAGTGATTACAAAGGGGATTACATCTGAATTTTTCCACACACCCACCCCCACTTACAGATTTACTTGACTTCTTTTAAATTGCATAGACTGCTCTAAAATGAGTCAGGAGTTAAGACACATGCTTATTCGATAACTGATTTATTTCCTATTCAGTTTATGCATAAACTTTATTTTTTAAGATTGTTCTTCCAAGGCATTGTTAGATGCTAGTGTTTTCTGTCATAACTATGCAAACATTTGATTTCAAACCCAGTATCATAGCTATTAAACTATTTCTTGTTATGATGTTATTTATGTTATAATCTTGTTATGACATATAGCGCAACTGCGTTCACGGTGACCCAAGTTCAATTCCTGTCTCTAGGTCCTTTGCCGATCCCGCTCCCCTCTCTCCTCCCAGCTCTTTCCTGTCATCTCTCTACTGTCCTATCACAATAAAAGGCATAAAAAGCCCAAAAATATAAGTAAAAAAAAAGTGGTGGCTGTGCTTTAAATTAAATTATTACACAGCTCAGACTATTTCGGGGCAACTTAATTCAGTGCTATATGCTTGATAATTTTTCTTGGCGGAAGCTTTGCGTTTGGTTAGCTAATAAAATATTAAAGCTTAATTCAATATTATGTGGACAATTTCTTAATTCTGTCATCCTGGTATCGTGGACTTGCTCTATTATTTCATACAAACACAGCTGCTGCCATTTTTTTTTTTTTGGACATTGTAATGGATTATAAGAACTAACAAAAACTAGTACTACTACTTAATTATTTATGTGGTGAAATGTTGTGTAAGAAAAGTGGTATGACTGCACTGTATCCTTAAAATGTCTAGTTTGAACTTGCCATTTGCTAGCAACTGATTTCTTCATGGATGGCTTTGCGTTCAAATATTTTAACTCAGACCAGTGTTTCTGGTCTAATAATTTTAACATGAAACATCTAAATAATCTATCAAGCAGCTGTGTAATAAGTGAGATAATGTACATTCAGCCAGTTGTATATAAACAAAATAAAGATGTATATTATCGCTTACTTATTATAATTTTAATTCAAGTGATAAAGGATTTTGAAAGTCTGACAGTAATCAGAGTTGAGTGCTACTGTAAGATTAACTCTGCCTGGTTTAAATGTTTCAAAATGATTAACAGTTGAAAATATTAGAAATTTAGAAAAGTAATCAAAAAGTAATTAAAAGTAATAAGTTACATTACTTTAATAAAGTAATTGAAAAGTTACACTACTTATTACATTTTAAATCAAGTAACTTGTAATCTGTAACCTATTACATTTCCAAAGTAACCTTCCCAACACTGCCTTTATCATATTGACTCTCACACTACACAGACTGTGGCACTACACCCTGGACTACATTTGCCATCTCCACTTCACTGATTATGCACACAGCTGCAGCCAATCACACACAGTGTAAATACAAGGTCCCAACTATCTTTCAGCGTATAGCAGAGTATAGTCTAGCGTTTATCGCTCTCCAAGTGATAGCTACTTTACGGAACCAATTCCAAGTTTCCTGAGTCTAGTAAAGTCTTGTTTCTAATCTAGTTATCCGAGTCTTGGTCCTAGCCTGTTATCTCATCTCGTCTGTTGGCTGCCTGCCCTGGATTTATCGACTGCCTTGGATTACCCTTTGTCTTGCCGTTTCGGACTCTGTTAGCCCCTCATCTGTCAGTTTGGATTACCCGTTTGCCTAGCCCCCTGGATTACGCCGATTGACGCCTCGCCTGTCCTTGGATTACTCTTGTCTTGCCTGTACTGTATCTGTTTTCTGGTGTTCGACTCTGCCTGTTTTTGACCATGTCTGTAAATAAAGCTTTGCACTTGGATCAGCCCGCTTCACGCCTTGTTCACTCCGTAACAGAATACTCGGCCCCACGATTATCCAGCAGCTTTTCAAGTGGCTCTCGAGCAGGGCTTGTGATTGCTCGAGGACTATATTCACATAATTCACATCAAATATCTGGACATTGCATATTATTCTGATCTGCCAAACTGTGTGCTGATTGCCTTTTTTTTGTCAGGCTGTTAATCATCTGCTGAAGTCAAAGCTTATTCGAGAGGGTCTGTGTTTATCTCTTATTCAGTTCATGGATTTACACTTTATTGTCTGTAGGCAAGTGGTGGTCTCCTGTTCCGTCTGCTCTGCCAAGGAGGTCTTCAGTCCTGCTGTGGTGGCTCTTAGCTTTGCCTGTCATGCTGGCTAGGCCCTGGCTCTCTGCTCTGCCGGCTCCACTGACCATTCAAGAAAAAAATGCACCCCCCCACCCAATGTTGTGGGAGGGTTTCTTTTCAGATGGGACTTTGGGTGATTGGTCAGAATTGAAGGGAAAATGGATGCTGCCAAGTAAATCCAAATTCTTGGGGAAAACCTGTGTTGGGCAGGTTATTCACCTTCCAAGACAACAGTGACACTAAACATACTGCCAAAACAACAACGAAATGGCTTAAGGATAAGAAGGTGAATGTCCTTACAGGGCTCGAAATTAACTTTTTTACTTGGTAGCACTGTTGCTCCCAAAGGCCCCCCTTTTTAAAATACTTATTTATTGCCTTAAGAAAGGAACAAGAAAGAATGAAAATATAAGTACATGAACAAGATGTTTATTTTCTCTGTTACAGGTCAAAATCTGTGTAGCTATTTAAATTAGAGGCAACCATTGCATTTTTAAACTTAATCCACACAAAGACGCTGCATGCATGATCCGTTTTTGATTTAAATTAGATTCAGCTTCACTTACAGCAGAAGTGAGTATAAGCATTTTTTTATGAATCTTTGCGATCGCCTTTCCTTATAACGTGGTAGTTAGGAAGTTTAGCGGCTAAGCGTGGCTAAATGCGGCTAATGTAAACAAGACCGTCTTTCCACAGAGAGAAGAGAGGGGCGGGGTGAGCAGAGCTCATTTGCATATAAAGGAACAACCCCTTAGAATGAGATGATTTTTGCAGAGCTGATTTTGACAAGGTAAAAAGGGTGTTGTTTTACAAAATCATTGAGAATTTTTAATCAAAGTATATTATAGACTTTTCATTAAGACCCTAAAGGATCATATCAACTTGTGGAAAATGGGCATCCGATGACCCCTTTAAAGAACATGCAAATAATGTACTTGTGTGATTGCAAATAAGTGCAGTGTTTAGTGAGTGGAATATGTCACGTTTGACGAAGGGACCAGAACTGCACTATAGCACGATAGGCCTACTTTATTTCTTCAATAATAGCAAATCGTAGAGTATTTTAATCATCAGGAATCAAAAATGTTCATATCGCACACCCCTAATTGCAATGCAGTGCAAATCCGGAACAGGGATTGGTTAAAAAAAAACGTTTGGAGCAAAAAAGCCGGTTCCGAGTTCCAACGGAGCGCAATGTAAGTGATTGACCGCTAATATCTAAAATCTGCATTAAAGCTAAGAATTTAAAGAAGAAGTTTAATTGGTTATGTAAGCTAATGTTGCATAGAACGGCTCACTGTATCAGCTCACAGCAGTCATATGCTGTTTGAATACTGTACTTAGCGAAAGTTTTGTAAAGAAATTAAAACAAATCGCACCACAACAATTACTCGCACTTGCACAAATGCTCCCAAGTATATTTTGAGGTCGCGCAGATTAAATTCCAGGAGCATATGCGACCAAAACTGGCCCCAATTTCGAGCCCTGCCTTGAGTGGCCAAGTCAGAGCCCTGAATTAAATCCAATCAAAAATCTGTGGATGGATTTGAAGAGAGCAGTCCATTGCTGCTCACCACAGAATTTGACTGAATTTGAGCAATTCTGCAGGGAAGAAATGGGCAAATATTCCCAAATCAAGGTGTGCAGAGTTACTACAGACATATCCAAAAAGACTGATGGCTGTAATTAAAGCAAAAGGTGGCTCGATGAAGGGACTGATGACTTTTCCAACCCTGTTATTCTATTTTTTTTTTTTTTTGTTTGTTTGTTTGTTTAGATTTTATTAATTTTCAGAAGTGTTGTGTTTTTTCACGTTTCACTCACTTGTGTTTTTTAATTTCAGGCTTTATGACAAATAAAGTAACTATTTCAATAGATTATGATGATATTCTGTAGGCGCTGTATGTGGGCTTAACTGTGTTTATTAATGTTATTAATGAGACCATAGCCTATCTAAAGGGGCTTCTTGCAACCTCTGAGCTCTATATATCAGAATTTTTTCTCCTTCTCGGTCCATCCAGCACAGAGCACCAGTACACTGGCACCGTGCCTGCGGTTGAGTGACTTTGGGGTCATCAGTGGTGTGGCAGATTTCTCTGTGTTGTGGTACAAGGGAGGAGCCCTTATTATCTGTGTATGGCTGTTTCAGAGAGGCCAGTGTGGTGATGTCTCCAAGCTGGAAGTACACTAATTGTCTTTGTGTCCTGGTTCTCTGCTCGCTGGTCCCGGCAGGTTACAATAGAGCACAGTGTTCCCAGAGGAAGACAATTGCTGTCTGTCTGCACTGGATTCGCAGAGTCACTGTCCACTCTGACTGTGCATATGCACACCGTTACTCACACACAGATATGCCCTGACAAGAACACAAACTCTGAGAAATCACACTTTTTATGTGAACTGGAATTACACAAAAATAAGAACAACCCTCTGCAGGTGTGTCACATTTTCTCAAACACTCAACCATTTTGGAAAACAACAAGTCGAGGAGTCTTTTTACATTTTATAAAGAAAGTGGCAGTGCTTGTCCATGCATAATGTGCTGCAGGGTGCTACAAAGATAAATTCTAAGACATGTTTTATTTTATTATTTTTTAAATCTATTTTCCAACGATTAATCATTTTCTAATATCTTATTGTTTTCCTTAAAGGGGTCATCGGATGCTAAGTTCACTTTTACATGCTGTTTGAACATGAATATGTGTTGGCAGTGTATGTACAAATCTACCCTGTAATGATAAAAATCCATGCAGTGGTTTTTAATTAATCTGTAAAAATAACATCCCCTTTTTCAAATCGAGCCGTTCTCAGATGCCTGTCGGTGTTGCGTCACACCGACAGAGGCCGCTCCCACGATAGTTGATTGACATGAGTGTCTTACCTGAGATTAGTTGTAACAGTCCAGCCTCCATGTTTTGATGCCGGAGCAGGGATGTAAGTTAGACAAGAATTGAGCGATTGAGGTGTTGTGTTGCTGGATGTAATAATGAACGTAGTGGTCGTCATTTACTCCCGACATCTGAGCTGCTGAAGATGCAGTGCATTACATTTGTTTGTGAAGCGAATGCGCCCCCCGACCTACATAAATGCGTCTACGTTCGCGCAAATCATTCGTGATCCAGCTTCACTTACAGCAGAAGTGAGTATAAGGGTTTTTTTTTATGAATCTTTGCATTCGCCTTTCCTAATAATGTGCTAGTTAGCAAGTTTCGCGACTAAACGCGGCTAAAGTAAACAGGCTCGTCACTCCACTGAGAGAAGAGAGGGGCGGGGCAAGCAGAGCTCATTAACATTTAAAGCAGCCTCGACCAGAATGGGATGATTTTGCAGAGCTGATTTTGGCAAGGTAAAACGGGTGTTGTTTTACACTACCATTGAGAAATTTTAACCAAAGTATATTATAGACTTTTCATTAAGACCCTAAAGAATCATATCAACTTGTGGAAAATGGGCATCCAATGACCCCTTTAACATCAAAATTTTCCTACATCACTGTTTTACCATTTATTATTATTTTTTTGTTGTTGTAAAGGGCATTTGATCTTCTTTGCATGTTCACTTTGTAAACACTGGGTCGGTACTTCTGCAGCAGTGTAGGATGATTTTTAAAGTTGGGGAAGAAAACGAGATGGGAGTTTTTCGACATACCCTATCTGTATTGAACCGGAAAAAACAGAGTTCACGCAGACATAGACAAGACCAGCGTTTGAAATTAAAAATATATAAATGTCAATTTGTTTTGAAAATGACAGATCATTTTGTTAGATAAGACCCTTCTTCCTCGGCTGGGATTGTTTAGAGCTCTTTGAAGCTGCATTTATACTACATTTTGGAAGTTCAAAATCGGGAGCACCACTGAAGTCCATTATATGGAGATAATTCCTCAAATGTTTTCCTCAAGAAACATAATTTCTTATCGACTGAAGAAAGAAAGACATAAACATCTTAGATGACAAGGGGGTGAGTAAATTATCTGTAAATTTTTGTTCTGGAAGTGAACTACTCCTGTAAGAATAAAATGACATGTTAGGTGTTATCTTGTATGGCAGTTCTTGTCAAACTTAATGAAAAACACCTCAAAGGCCATGTTTTTGCACTGCCTGCAGATTTCCATAATAATAATAATAAGTGTGCACTATTTTTGTCACAACTAGCTTGACAGGACTTCACGTCTTTTTAAGCCTTTTTAGCCCTCATTTTGTGTTGCATGTTAATTACAATATAGCATTAAAAAGATATATTTATAGTCGCTAATCCAACTCCTACCTCTAAGACCAAGTTCAAACAGTGCTCAATATTATTTACATTAATTACAGTAATGTTATTATTTATATTAATAAATGTTCCCTACAAATAGTTATTTAAAAAAAAATATATATAATAATAATTTCTGTCCGTGTAGCTTAGTGTTTCTCAACGGGGGCGGTACCGCCCCCCCACGGGGCATTCGGAGAGCATCGGGGGGCGCTGGAAGCAATATTTTTGCAAAGGGGGGCGCTGAGCTGTTCTTGGGGGGCATTTGGTTAAAACGAGATTACACCAAAGATGTATGAGCTGAAACTTGCAAAAGAAAATGGTCTGCCACATCCTAACGCCGTCTCTACACTGGATGCATCAAAGTTTATTTGAAGCTCACAAATGTAGATTACATTATATTCACGTGGCCTTTTTGCTCCTTGTAATGATAATGATTTTTAAAGTCCAGTCAAATCAAATACGTGATGAATGTCATATGGCATTCAATGACATATTAAAAAAAAAAATAAAAATGTGTGGGATAATGTGGGCTGTTATATCTGGGTTAAAATACATGCTTTTAAAATAGGCCTATATATTTTAAATAAAATATAGCCTATAATATACACTACCATTAAAAAATAAAAATAAAAATTCCCATCTTTCTACAACCCCACAAAACCCAACATTTTGTGAAATGCCATAAAAAAGTACAAAGAAAAAAAATCCAATGTTTTCACTGGCCAACTTAATTTTATTTTGTTAATATAAACACATTTTGAACCATGATCCAGCTTTGCTTGCAAAGACTGAGAAGTTCCTTTTACACCCATGATACCCTCACCTATTACCAATTCACCTTCTTGCTGTGAACTGTTTCAAAGCAGTTTATTTGGTTATTTTATAACCTTTTCACTTTTATTTGCCTCTGTTGCAGCTTTTTGGAGTGTGTTGCAGACTTAAAAAAAAAAAAAGTTTATATTTACAAAATACCTTTAAATAAATAAATTTATTGAAATGTAAAATAAATGTTAAATGTTAAAAAAAAATAAATTTAAATACAAGTTGGTGAGTGAAAACTTTGGAAATCTTTTCTTTGTACTTTTGTCAATTAAATAAAAGTTAAATAGAATTAACAAAACACAGATTTTATAATTTTACAAAACATCCCAACTTTTCTAGGAATAGGATTGTACTAAGTTTTCAAGTATTTGTAAGCAAACTTTGAAATATTCTCACAAAATGTATGAAATATAGTAAAGTATTGTTTACATTTCTTCCTTTTTTACCAAAATAACCATGTCCACTATGGCAGAAAAAAGGGGAATTCAATATATTCTCAAAAAACAGGGTATTTCCTAAAACTAAGGGATAAATATTATATTTCACAGAAAGCTCATTAAAAACATCCAAACATATCACAGAAGTAAAAAGGATGTTCAAGAGTTCCAAGAATGGAAGAACAAACTAAAATCTCTAAAAATGTCCATGTGGATATGTTCTAAACAAGAATTTTTATTTAGTCATTTTAAATTTGGGGCAACAAGGTATATCAGCATCGCAACAACACTGAAGCTGTAGCAATGATAATCACCAACATGCTTAAAAACTATGTAAATGAATGTTATTACACTTTTTAAAATAATTTACTATACAAAAGTTTTTTTTTTTTTACTTTTTTTTGCATGCTTGAATTAATTTTTTTTTTTTAAATCACAATGACCCCATACACTGTAAAAACACAATTTGTTGAGTCAGCTTAAAAAAATGTGTAACCTGGCTGCCTTAAAATTTTAAGTTCAGTCAACTCAAAAAAAGTTTATTCAAATTGAAATGTTAAATTATACTAAGTGACAACTTAGATATTTGAGTTGAATCAACTTAAAATTTTAAGGCAGCTGGGTTACTTACCCATCTGTTAAGTTTAGCAAATACAAATATCTAAGTTGTTACTTAGTACAACTTAACATTTCAAGTTGACTAAACTTATTTTAGTTGACTGAACTGAATTTTTTTTTTTTTAAGGCAGCAGGGTAACAAATTATTTTAAGCTGACTCAACAAATTGTTTTTTATTTTTTACTGTAAATATACTAACAGTCCTCATTATAAACACAAAATAATAATAATGAACTTTAATATTCAGTGAGGACTATTAGACTATGTTTTGTTTGATGGGGGCGTTGAGGGACCTGGATAATGGC
>VONZ01002048.1:0-73211 GCA_012976165.1 Labeo catla | reverse complement strand
AACATGTTAGCGACTTGTTAAACATGCTAGAAACATGGTAACAACATGCTAACAACTTGCTAATCATGTTTGCAAAATGCAAGCAACATACTAGCATCTTGTTAAACATGCTAGAAACCTGTTAAAACTAGCTAATCAAGCTAGCAACTTGTTAATCATGCTAGAAACATGAAACACTTTGTTAACCTGTGAAACATGTTGTGACATGTTAGTCATGCTAGAAACATGCTAGTCACTTTGTTAATCATGCTACAAACATGTTACATTGCTAATCATGCTAGAAACATGCTTTGTTAATCAAGAAACATGGTAGCGACTTGCTAATCATGTTAGAAACATGCTAGCGACTTTGCTAATCATGCTGGAGACATGCTAGCAACTTTGCTAATCACGCTAGAAACATGCTAGCGACTTGCTAATCATGTTAGAAACATGCTAGCAACTTTGCTAATCATGCTAGAAACATGCTAGCAACTTTGCAAATCATGCTAGCAACTCAGTAATCATGTCAATTATCTATCTTTCTATCTATGTATATATCTACCTATCTATCTATCTATCTAAATCTGTCTATCTGACAGACTGCATTCATCCTTTAAAATTTCAAACTATTTCAGACTAAAAACCATCCAAACTTTAAAGCTTCTTAAACTTTGTAAACTTTGTGAACTTTTTAAACTTTTTAAACTTTTCAAACTTTTCAAACTTTTCAAACTTTTAAACTTTTCAAACTTTTTAAACTTTCTGGTCTGGCTTTCTCAAGCCAACTTAAAGTTTGTCTTGACAAACTTTTTTATCTAGTTTACATTACCGTTCCATTTGTCTATAGGTATGTCTGGGCTATATCAGTATCAATAAGCTGCATATGTCACAATCATGTTGCATTGTGGTATATGGAGCTGCCTGAAGTGTATATATGAATGTACTTTCTTCCTCTGTCAAAATTGAATAGTCGAGGAACTGTCCATATAAACTTCCCTCGTTAACTTGACCAAGTGGAATGCACATTAAAATGGCAGGAGGGATTCCCCCTGGAGGAAGTGCTTAAGAAAGTTCATGAGTGTGTCTAAAAGTGAAGGGAATCTGATGACATTTGCAGTAATGATTGAAATCTAGGACTTCTTAAGAGCACATGATGTAAAATGCTGAACTTGTTTATAGTAAGAAAAAATATTGTTGATTGGAATTGTTGTAATGTGAAAGCAATTGAAAAGCTATAATGCTGTTTCACTAATTTGCACAGTTTTCTTTTTATTCCAAACCTTTCTTGGATCAAGGGCACAAAGAAGCACCCACAGTCCGCTCTTGAACAGGCAGTGGAGTCTATGGGAGCTCACCTGAGCGCATACACCTCTCGGGAACATACTGCTTACTACATGAAGACCCTTGCCAAGGACTTGCCTAAAGGTTAAAAAATAAAGCAAATGAGCTATTAAAATATGCCAAGGCAGTTTCTTCATGCTACTGTGGATAGATAAATGACCTAATAGATCTAGATGAGCTCTAGAATGGAGTATGTCATATTTACATAGTTAATGTAGTCTTTCTCTGAATAATCTGGAAATGTTGCTCTTTCTTATTAATGTCATCTCTTTTGTATTCCCTTTAGCGGTGGAGCTCTTGGCAGAAGTAGTGCAGAGCTCATCTTTGAGTGAGGCTGATATAGAGCAGCAGAGGAGTGTGGTGCTAAGAGAGCTGGAAGAGGTGCAAGGTAGCTTGCAGGATGTTTGCCTGGATTTGCTCCATGCTACAGCTTTCCAGGGTACTCCTCTGGGCCATAGTGTTCTTGGTCCCTCTGCCAATGCCAGGTACACATATAGTTTCAAGATGATGCATTTCATATGTTTCATATGCTTGCACTGTGTATATGCTGACCATTTGTTCGGAATACATATATTAACAGAACTTTCTAAATCTGATATCAGATTGGATTCATTCTGATTGATGAAAATTAGTGTAAAATGTAAACACCTAATGAAACATATTCCTTAAGAATTTAATGGAAATCTTTATTTTTATTTTTATTTTTTCCTCTTTGTATTTTCAAGGATATTAACTCGTAATGATTTAGTGGAATACATCAGTAGCCATTATAAAGCTCCTCGCATGGTCCTGGCTACAGCTGGAGGTACTACTTTTGAACAGTTATCAAACTTGTCATACAATAGTGTTTTAATAGAAAATTCACACAAAGCTGAGTTGATTGCTTAAACACTGTCTCCTTGTTCTACTGCAGGAGTAAACCATGATGAGCTTGTGGCTCTGGCTAAGCAGCATTTCAGTGGCGTTTCTTTTGAATATGAAGGTGATGCTGTACCTGTTCTGTCCCCGTGCCGTTTCACTGGGAGTGAGGTAACTTATAAATTGCATGTGTGCATGAAAGGGTCTCAGTGTCTTGCAATTTCAGTTGATTGACATTTATGTTGGTCTGATCTTATCTTGCTTTCAGATTCGTATGCGTGATGATGCAATGCCCCTAGCACATGTTGCTATTGCTGTAGAGGGAGCTGGAGCTGCAAGTCCTGATATTGTCCCGCTCATGGTTGCCAATTCCATCATTGGTAGCTATGACATCACATTTGGGGGTGGCAAGGTTAGTTTATAACTTTGTGAATTTTTTATCTCCTAAGCATTTGTTTGGTGTGTATGAAGTTGAAATACGAACAGGTACCTTGCAGTGTTAATTTTGACAGCAAAATTTGATTTAGTCATAGTCCTTTGACTAATTTGCCATTTAGTTTTAGTCACATTTTAGTCATCTGAATTGTTTTTAGTTTTAGTCTACTTTTGGTCGATTAAATATCATAAGATTTTAGTTGACTAAATCTACAGTATATTTAGTCAGCTAAAATCAAATGGGTTTAGTTACAGTTTAATTGCATTTATTAGGCATTTCTCTAAAATTACCAAACTCATTGTATAGGGTTGATATTAAGGTTTTATCATGATAGACACAGATTTAACTGCTGTGGCATGCAACATGTTTTTATATTAAAATGAACTGAAACCACTTCTTATAAAGAAACAAGAACATGTTCTTCTTTTCAGTGAAATACCAAATGGTTATATAGGCTAATTATGCATTCTTTATAACAACTTGTTTACCATTCTTCATGCTTTCACCAGACATATTTATTTATTTATATAAATGATTTTAGATTAATCTGTATTAGGGCTACTAAAGTGATTCAGTCGAGAGCAGTGAATGATTTTCTGTCTTTCTGTTGCTTGATTAACATCAATGCCACAGACAATAGCAACTAAATTAGGCTGCTGTCCCTTTAAAACCGGATGCAATGTACTGATACATGTCCGATATTCTCCCAACTGTTTATGTTCAGCCAAGACGTAACCGAGTGTGTTTACGTGTATACTCGTCAAAACGGACAATTCAACAACATTTTGTGTTTATTTCTACGTTCATGAGAGGTGAAAGAGTACTCGTGTGCTGTGTGAGAGGCGCTGTTTTGGTGTCTGCGCTCAGAAAACCAGACCGAATTGAGTTCTCTTTTGCGTCATCAAATTTGTCCATATGTCTGCTCTTCTCTTACTTTCAGATATTGACTTTTTTTTTTTTAACGTTTTATTAGATGAGCAGCAAATGTATGCTAGCTTATGTCCTGTTGGATAGATCGATAGACTGATACAGTTCGTATATATGTATCTAACCTCCTAACCATGCAGCAGATTCGTTCTGAATGAATCTATTCCCATATTGTCCCTCCATAACATTTTTGTCTCATTTATTTGTTGATGAAAATGTTAATAGATTTCCGTCATAGTTTTTTCATTCAAAATGAGTTTGTTTCGTTATCGTCTCGTCTTCGACAGTCAAAAAATGTTGTTGACAAAAATTATGACACAAATTATCAAATTATAAGTCAACTAAATTAACACTGGTACCCTGTGATTTGATTCTAACTAGGGATTCTTGATGCCTCTTGCAGTCTTTGGCAATTAAGATGACTCCTGGAAAATTCAGTATAAAGGTTTCACCTAAATTCTGTCCTAAAATGCACATCAAGCTTTGTGCTTTGTTCCATTTCTTAGAAGTTAGAAGTGGGATATTATAATCAAATATGAGAATTTCATTTGGTTTTAATAAAACAGAACATAGAGCAAGCTTAAACATTGTCATTATTAAAATAAATAAAAGTCCGCATTTTGATTCCTCCACCCACAGAAATGATCAAATGTGATTGTGTCCCACAGTTGTCATTCCTGTGTTAATCTGTTCATTCCATATATCTTAAGAGTTCATGATGCAGAATGTTGATATTTTAATGTTTTGGCTGATTAGTTATGTACTAAAAAAAAAAAAAAATAACACTACAAACAAAAATCAAAGTTTTACATGCTACCAGTAAATTTGGGCATCACTGCATTATAATGTACAGTACAAAAACCTTGTATTTAAAGGAGAAGCCCACTTCCAGAACAGCAATTTACAGATAATGTACTCACCCCCTTGTCATCCAAGATGTTCATGTCTGTCTTCAGTCATAAAGAAATTGCGTTTTTTTTGAGGAAAACATTTCAAGATTTTTCTCCATATATTGAACTGCTATGGTGGCCCGAGTTTGAACTTCCAAAATGCAGTTTAAATGTGGCTTCAAATGATCCCAAATGCTGTTGTAAACTATCCCAGCCGGGGAAGAAGGGTCTTATCTAGTGAAACTATTGGTTATTTTAATAAAAATAATACAGTTTATATACTTTTTTAAATCTCAAACAGTAGTCTTACTCTGTCTGAACTTTGTGTATTCTGATTCAAGACAGGGTATGTCGAAAAACTCTGATCGTACTTTCTCCCTCAACTTCAAAAATCATTTCAAAATCATCCTACATCGCTGCAGAAGTTCCGACCCAGTTTCTGCAAAGTGAACATGCAAAGATGATCAAACACCCTTAACAAAAAAGATACAACGGTGATATAGGACGATTTTGAAGTTGAGGGAGAACATGAGATGAGAGTTTTTCGACATACTCTAACTGTCATGAACCGGAAAAAAGTTCGGAAAGAGCAAGACAAGATGAGTGTTTGACATTAAAAAGCATATATATTGTATTATTTTTATGAAAATAACCAGTCGTTTCACTAGATAAGACCCTTCTTCCTCAGCTGGGATCGTTTACAACCTCATTTAAACTGCATTTTAGAAGTTCAAACTCGGGGCACCATAGCAGTCCATTAAATGGAGAAAAATCCTGAAATGTTTTGTGGTAAATGTTACTGGTAACTCAACTGGTACTGTTATAGTGTTGTATCCAGTAGCTTTGTTAACAGTATATACTTCTGTCATAAACTAAATTAATAATATGAGGTATTGGAAATGGAAAAAGTGTAATGGAGCCATCCCTGCTAGTCATACAACAAGCATCTTAGTGTCAAACTACAGCGTTTATTTGTGTGTAAAAACACTTGAGTGTGTGTTTTTAATCATTTTAAATTCCAAGATCAATCATTCAGTCAATGCTGTTTTCTTTCCAAAAACCACAATAAGCTTAGTGCTTAAAAGGTCTGAGCTTCCAAATTCCGATTTAATGCTTTTCAATGTGGAACAACAGATTGCTATTGCCACCTCAGTTCAAGAGGCAGCGTGAAGCACACGTACAGTGATGAGCTCTACTTTACTACTAGTGTTATAGCAAGAATTAAACATAAATAAACAATAAAATCTATGTACAATACAACTGTATGAATGTTATCATGTTACATAATAATCACTCATTCAGTTTTCTAAGTCTTAGTGAAGTCTTAATTCATCTTAGTGATATCACATTTATTTATTTTTATAAATCCCATTTCAGTTTTTATAATAGCCACTGTTGATATTATTATTATTATTATTATTATTATTATTATTTATAATATTTTTCCCTACCTTTCTTATTAGTATAAACATGCATTCTGCCATGCATACACATTGTTTTTTTTATGGGAATGGAAGTTTAATTTGTAAGTTAATTGAGCATAATAAAAATTGTAATGTAATATATCAAATAAAATTGTGGTTGCTTTGCTTTAGGGTGATGAAATAATGCTACATGTTTTTTTTGTTTTTTTTGTATGTTGTATATAGCACTTAAGCAGCCGCCTGGCTCGCCTGGCTGCAGAGCTGAATCTGTGTCACAGTTTCCAGGCTTTCCACTCTTCATACAGTGACACTGGCCTACTGGGTATTTATTTTGTTACAGACAAACATAAAATAGAGGACATGATGCATTGGGCTCAGAATGCCTGGTAAGTTCAGATAGCGCACGGAGCATATAGGATTGTCATCTGATGTTTTATAGTTGTATTTGAGATGATGAATATATGTGCTCTTGATGTTTCTGTATTATAGGATGAATTTGTGCACCACAGTGACTGAGAGTGATGTGGCTCGAGCCAAGAATGCTTTAAAGGCTAGCTTAGTGGGACAGCTCAATGGTAATAAACTCAAACATACTTACTTTTATACACCTTCTCTCTCTTTGCATCAAAATGTAGTCATAGTCCTAGTAAAGAAATCAGATTTTTTCAGTTTCACTGGAATTGGTGTAGCTAGTAGCCTTGTTAGCAATATATATGTTATTGAGCCTTCCCTACTAGTTATACAACAAGCACATTAGTTTCATTCAAGTTACATCAAGTATTTGTGTGTAAAAACCCTTTAATTTATGTTTTTTTACCAAGTTAGCATCTCATGTTGCTCTTTGAGGATAATTTTTCTGCAGATATATTGTGCACCTCTACTTTAAACTGTAGTGACAGTAGAGCTTGACAGACATGCTTTTTGCTGTAGTATTGACCTTTTACCTATACACATACACACACAAACGCTGTATGTGTTTTCTTTCTGTCCTCAGGAACTACACCTGTTTGTGATGACATTGGCAGACACATACTAAATTATGGTCGCCGCATCCCATTGGCAGAGTGGGATGCCAGAATTGAGGTAAATTGTCCATATTAGGAAACCCACAGTGGCTGAGTGAACGCACTGTTTGAGATCACATTCAGCTTCTTTTCATGAATACATTTTTGCTTGTTTATCTCTTACTAGGCTGTGACTCCCAAGATTGTCCGGGATGTCTGCTCTAAATACATCTATGACAAATGCCCCGCTGTGTCTGCAGTTGGTGAGCCAGTTAATTTTTGTATTTAATATGCATTTTGTGTGTTGGTAATTTTGTGTTGGAGTGAATAAATATTTAGTGGAATTCTCTTCTGTATTCTCTATTAGCATGACATATAAAATTTATCTAGTAACCAGTGGAATGATGATATGAACGATAATGTTGCGAAAACACTCCCCCATTCAAGCCAAGGGTGCATGTTTGTCACAAACATGAAATGTCATACAGTGCTAAAGCTGTAGTGCTCACTTTAGTTTTGGATGACTGTGTAGGCAGGTTTTACTGTCTGCTCTCATGATTACTTAACTTTTTTTTTTTTCTAAAATTAATTGCAGATGATCAAATATCTATGAATCAGTGATTAATCATTACCATACCTAATATGGTTATATTTACTGAGTCTAGCTGCAAATTGTTTACAGAGACATTTAGTACTATAATTAATTCTCAGACTTTATTAGAAAAAATTATAAATTTCCTGGGAACTGATAGATATATATATATAAATGGTGTGGTATTGAGATTGTATTAGGAATTATGAAATTTCCCTGGTATTAAGATGTGAATTTTTGTAACCTTGCAATTTTTTTTTTTTTTTTTCTTAATGCAGGTCCAGTAGAGCAGCTGCCGGATTATAACAGAATGAGAAGTGCTATGTACTGGCTCCGATTTTAAATGTTCTTTGGGCTGTCAGCTCTCACTGATATGATTTCTCTCTTTGGATTTTTTGTTCTGTCATCATTTTCATACCCTTATCTTGTATGAATTTGATGAGTAGCATATTTGCCCATTTGTTATCTTAGCCATCTTTTCCCAAGCTCCGATGAAGAGAGAGGATCTAAAATGTCACACATGACACAGAGCTATTTATGAATATATGTGATGTTTTGTTTCTGTCCATTTTGTATATAGCAATAGCTCTCATTCCGACTTCAAATAAAACCGTCACATCAAGTTTTTATTTGTTTTGGTTGCTTCAGGGAAAATAAACCCGTTCAGTTTCTCTGGTAAACAGGCAGTAAACTTGTGGGCTAAGAGAATGGGAAGACATGTTAAAAGAATTGTTGATGACAAATTAAAATGACAGCTGTGTTAAGATATTTTACAATTGTCTCTTCCAATTAAGGATGCTTAGCTGTTCTTGCCATTATTAAAATAAACAAGCACAGTTCATACATTTTAATATTCGTGTTGGTGAGTGTTCTGGAAATATCAATCTTGTGATTTTGTTAAAGGGACTGATGTGGAGGGAAAATAAGGCTTTTCAGAAAACTACTGTGTAAACTTGCCATGTCCATAAATTTTTTTTTTTTAATCGTCCTCGGACAGCCATGATACTTGATGCAACTGATGTGACAGAAATGGATCTAATTGTAATGATTTAATCAAATATTTGTACTTGTATTTGTGCAACTGCAGATTACACATGATCAGAAAAAAACAAAAACTGAATTTCAACAATTTTATTTGTTCATTCAAAGCCTAATATAACAGTAAATGCACAAGGTACTGGATCAACAGGGTCTTGTTACCTTTTTCCAGTTTTTTTTCTCAGAGTAAGAAAAATGAAATGGTTTTTAAATTACCATAGAATTAGACCACACTACACCCTGTCATATAATAAGCTATAAATTTAAAAACCAGAGACCAGTTTTCATGTAGAAACATGAATCATTTTTACATTTATTCATTTTAAATGATGATGTTCATATTTTAACCTATAATGGTTTCAAATATACATTAAGGGCAGTTGATTTACAATAAATAAAGGTACAGAATAAAAAGCCAGAGAACGCAAAGGCATCAGGACCAGATCTGTTTGTCTTAAGTTACAAATGAGTAGTTATAATTATATCTCTGCAACATTATTTCCAACAAACAACAATGTTGGGGTCATTCTCCAAGCGCTCATCCAACTCCTTATAACTCATTCCTGAAAACACAGATGAGGAATAATGTCACTTTCATTAGAAATGGTTAAAGTGAAATAATATTCTTGTGAAAAATATACATGATATATATAATACTTGCCAGTTTTGCAACAGATTTCATCATAACTATGGCAGCCAGTATAAAGTCTAGGTGGACGACTCCTCTCATCTCTAACAACCTTGACAGGATACTTCTGTAGGCGCCGAATCAAACCTTTCATCAAGCCGAACTGAATCAACTTCCTAAAGCAACACAAAAGATAAAAGTAAAATAATTATTTTATATAGAATATTTATTTTCTTACAGATCACACTAGTACTTAGCCAATAGCCAAATAAGCCAACAGGCCACAAACATTCTTTTTAATGTAAAATCTTTACAGTATTGTTCTTCTGAATTTTAAACACACACACAAACAAACAACTGACATGCCTTACTAATGGTAATAATTGTAGGGATTTAAGTGTGAACAATCCAAGTTCAAATGGTCTTGCCTTTCATCCACTCTCTGTAGCTGGTGAGAATAGCGGGAACAGAGGTCACGTACAGTCGTACCTGGGGTCAAACCACAGTACAACTGGAACACATCCCTGAGATTTGTCCTTTGGCCTGGTAACATACAGTAAAATGTATTTGTGTCTACTCACACTCATACATGTTGCAGAAAACAAAATTTATTTGGAAGTGCCGAACTTGCTCACCTAGCTTACTGACGTAATGTATACACTCTTCCTGAAGACACTTCTTATCTATTAAGTTTTGCACTTTAGGTGTTGTGCAGTAAACATTTGAGTACTGTAGAATATGAAAACCAAAAACAATTAAAAAGATGTCTATAACACAATTCTGAACCAACTACAACAACAACTTACTTGGAATATGGACACCAAAGTTACCACTTCATAATACCTGTGAAACATAATACCATTGTTCAGTCCATGTTTTGTCACACTTTTGCTGCTATTACATGTATGAAATGTATACGTTCTGCATCACTGTAACTATTGTAATCATCCATTTATGGTTTTAGAGCATTTCATTATTTAAATTTTAATAAGGTGCTAGATTGTGATGCACTCACAGTATCTATACATTTTGTATAGGAGGTATATCAAAATTACAATAACATTGTGGGTTACATTCAACTTGAGCTGTCATCTAGCATCTATGGCTTGTTATATTGTACACATTCTGTATACACAGGGTGTCATCTAATCTTTAACATGTCTGCCATTAAACATTTGTTTTGGAGTTCACAACAAAAAGTTACTGTTCTGTAAGAGAAACTGCAGACAATTTTGCAATGGGTGGAATTAAGTTGGCACATTTGGAAAGTAACGCATCACTCAACTCATGACGCAATACATTTCACAATACTGATTTCAAAATTCAATTTTCTCACTTTCTTAAATGAAATTTAAGACAAAGTGTAAATGAAAAGGTGTCATTTAATTATTGCTCATACAAAATGCAGCACATTTCTTTGTGAAATTGGGAAAAAACGTCAAATAACAAAAAACTACAATTTTAAAACAATCAAATAAATAAATCACAAATAAAAGAAATCTCTCCTTATACAGCTTTGCCTGCGCTCTTTCCATTTAAAAAATTTGCAAACGCTGCATAAATGCAGCATAAGCAGTTTTTAATCAAAATTAGATTGTATAAATTAGAAATTTGAAGCAAAAACAAAATGGTCTGACTTTAGTTTTGTGAACCAATAGTACATAAACTTAGCATGAAACAAAAACACCTATAAGTTGAATGAAAATGCAAATTCACTCTCTGGGTTTTTTTTTTTTTAACATATAGTTCGTTGTGAAAGAACCAAACCCAGTTCACTTAAAGTGAACCTGAAAGGTAACCATCTGAAAATAATCCCAGTCCTTATGGTGTTCACAATATAGTGAAAGAATCCAGTTCTTTTTGGGTCCTCTTCAGCACTGATGTGATCTCAAACCCTTTCTTGTTCACACCACAACTTCATAAGAACTCAGACCCCAGCTTTCTGTGTAGTAGTGGAATGCTGGAGTCTGACCTACTGGCAAATTTGGAAGATGAAGTGGACAGGGAAAGCACTGAGGAAGAGCTGGCAATCCCTGATCATGTAAACGGTCAAGACATTCGCAGAGCTTTAACAACACATTTCAGTCAAATTTTAAATGAAAAGGTAACATTATATATAGTCAATTTAACTTAATGTTTTTTTTTTCTCAGATAAAAATAGTATTTTAACTTTTTTTTTTTTATTCACAATAAGCTGTATTTCATTGTTCAGTTTTAGTAATTAGCCTACTGGTTTTCTGAAGAATTAGGAGAAAATGATTTGTCACTAGACGCGGCAAGAATGAAAAAGTATTTTGCTTAATACAAGTTTCTGTCGTTTAGAATAAATATCTGCTAGCTGGGAGGATTCATTTGTTTACTGCTTATTTTATTTAAAATGTATATGCTGACTGTACATGTTTGCCGTTAGCTGTAATTAGAATCTACAAAAAAGACTTACTGTTAATGCGATTAAGTGGCAAACTGTTGCGTTATTTTTGATTTCTAGCCATTTGCATGCTATTGCCTTTACTGTGCGATTTAGAAAGGTATCAGACACACACAAACTCTTCAAACATTCAATAATCTCCTTTGTCCCCCTCTGCCAACCTTCTACCACCTCTTTATCTGCTGATGATTTTGCTAATTACTTCACTAACAAAATCACATCTATTAGCAGTCAGTTCTCGGCTCCACTCACCAAGGAACTTACAGAAAACATTCACACAGCTGACCATCTTCTCTCCCCCTTCTCTTCTCTTACAGAAGGTAAAGTCTCTAAACGTTTTGCAAAGTCTTACCCAGAACATAACCTGCACCAGTGAAGTTTGGCCATGGAGTGCAAGTTACTATGGTAATGAACACTGCTAAAAAAAACAAAACAAAAAAAAATACAAAAAAAACAAAACTAAGACCGGGGCAAAAACTAAACAGAAACTTATCTGCCTAACCAGCTAAACTGACTTTGTAGTACAGACTTTCTACATGAACCCAGGTTGTAAACAGTTCATCTGTGCATTTGTTTCACTTCTCTCTGGTAATGAATGCAGGATTTCTCCAACTATTTAGTCCACTCTGCACATTCATCTGCCACCACTTTTGAGTGCAAAGCCCACATCTCAAAATACAGTCAAAAACAATGCATATAGGGTTTCTGCAGGTTTTATGAGGGCAAATTTAAGACTTTTTTAAGACCTTTTTAAGACCAACTAAAGAAAATTTAAGGAAAAAAAAAAATCAAAGGGTAAACAATACAACGTGTATGTGTATAGTTCGAGTTTTACTTTCACTTGCAAATTAGCAGCAATTCAGCGTCTAGCAATTGTTTGTTTTTAGTTCGTCTGAGTTTTCCCTCTTTTCCTCCGGTAAAAGTGCCATTCACATTTTACTTTCACTTTCAAATTAGTAGCAATTCGGCATCAAACAGTTGTTTGTTTTTAGTTTTAGTTTTCCCTCTTTTTTTCCACTTTCCTTCAGTTTTAAGGACCGCTGCTGGCCAAATGGGTGTCCTAAGCAGAATTGTATTGTTGTGCCCCCTCCCTCATTATTGAAGTAAAAAAAACACATATTATCCAGGGTCAAAATAGAACTTTAATAAAATACTAAAGTAAATGAATAAATTACAATTAAATTGTATTTATAAATTACAGTTGTAGATCTAGACAGTTACCTATGACTATGATTTTATTAGGCCTAATACAGTTGTCTAATTGATTTTATTGTCTCAAGCATCCAGAAAACACACAAAAGAAAATTAAGCAGTTTTACTACAATAAAACAATGGTTAATTTTGGCAAGGGTTGTGATGTACACATGTTTTTTGTTGAAGAAATTACAGAGGCTGTAGCATTTCTATCACAAGATTAAGTGGATATTTGAATTAAATGTTTAGTCACTATTAAACAAGGATTTTATCGTGCTGTAAGTGTAACAGCAACAATTATTAGGCCTTTGCAGGCATTTGTAATAATATGTAATGTACAGAAATTGTTTATTTCGTATTAGCCCACATTATGTATTTAAACAGTGTTATTTTATTCTCGGCGCCGGACGACTTATTATGATTGCAGACAGCCGCAAACATGAGGCTACTTGAGGTGAGGGCGGGCGTGGGCGCGCCGCGAATGCGGGAATGGCGCGTTACGTGTGCTTAGCTTGCCTCCCATGGGAGTTGGTGCCCTACGCAGTCTGCGTACTCTGCGCCGGTACTGCTTGTTAAAGAGTCCTGCGCATTTTACTTTCACTTTTAAATTAGCGGCATTAACTTAACGTACCGAACTTTTAATAACAAAACGAATAATATAATATAAAAATAATAACTTATAATATGATATAAATAATATAAACTAATTACTTACACAAAGTTTAAACAGGTTTACAAAACTGACAAACACTGTGTAACCAAATAAATAAGAAACGTAGAACGTTTAGCAAAACGAATAAGAAAGCTTGGAAGCACGACATACAGCTTGCACGCTTAATATAACATTGAAAAACAAACAAACAAACAAAAAAAAAAACACATATTAAATACATAAATACATCTGCCATAGTCTTGTCTTTCTCACCTCTCTCTTGTCAGTCAGCTTGACTCACTTTATATGATAAATGAAATCTGATCTGTGATGCGACTGTCGTTCGGCAAACTGCATTGAGAAGCCGCGTTCAGTTTTAATTGTATTGTCTGTTCTCTAACTAAACTAAATGGTTTTTATTACTGTAAAAAAATCAAAATGACAAGTTCTTCTTCGGGTGACTGACAGATGAAGCGGCGCATACCGCCATCTACCGCGTATTGTTTAATGAATATTGAGCGACCTAAGCCATGTAACAGAAATTACGCTTTCGCTTCATTTTAAAATGAAACACCTCAGGTAACAATCCCTCACGAAAATTAATGCCATACTCATATGAATTTAAGACTTGGTGCTCTGATTTAAGACCTTTTCAAGGCCTTAATTCACGGAAAAGCGATTTACGGAAGTCATTGCCCTACATTTTTTCTTCTTTAATAATCTATTACAATCACATGTATGTCACAATAAATAAGATAAGACCTGTTGCTATTTCCATTTTATGGTGGTTTTAAACATTTTTTTGTTTATGTAGTATTATACATTTTTCAGAATAAAAACTGGGTGCTGAAGCAAAGCCAGTTGAAAACCAATCCAGTAGTAATAGGGTTAAACTATTTTTAACACAGAATATTCTTTTAAATAAATAATTGAGATTAATGCAGCTGCTCAAAATAGGAATAAAATCATACTTACAATAAATTCTGAACAGCAATCCGCACCAAATTAAGCTCAACATCAGCCTCAGCTGAGATCTTTTGAATGTGTCGATACCCATCTACAAAGGGTAAGATCTGGAAAAAAAGTAATCAAAATATTCATGAAAAATAATGTAAATTCAAAATTACTGGTAACATAAAGGATGTTTGAAGGCAGTATATCAAATAAAATCATATTATACCTGTTTCACACTACAAGCATGAGTGGCACATCAAAGCAACATCAGCAAAAACAATGGTTAACAGAAGATGGTAATAAGCTTACTAACTTAACTGTTATGAAACCGTATTTACATGCGAATAAGAACAACATTTTCTTCTAAATTCTTTACAATTAGAGTGTTCTAAACAGTTCAGCTCATCTCATCTCACTAATTATTTGTGTCAATTTATAATAACTTATTTCAACAGTGCGCTCTAACTGAATGTGAGCAGCACTGCAAAAAATATACCGTAGGCCAAAACACCTGCTACACTGCTGAATGCTCCTGCTTCTAACGTTAAGTCTCTTGTTTGCTGGGTGTCAAAACAAAAAAAAAAAAAAACACAAACATGCTGCTTATGCACAACTGATGCTTACAATGTGAATCAGGACTTTTTAATCTGATAATAAAAGATAAATAAAATCAATTTAGAATAGTAAAAATAAATGGTGGGAAACATTTTTTGTAGACCTGCTGTGTGGTGAGATCCCATTGTGACTTTATAAAGTGGTCCTTATTCTTGGTAAATACTGGTACATCATACTCCTGAACCACCAGAGGATCTTTCCTTTGTTCAATTAACTTTAAGTGGATGGTATTAGAGTCATCTGTCATGAAAGAGAGAGAAAAGGTGATTATAAAAACAATGACATCCACTGATGGGGGAAACAGAGAAACAGAAAATACATATATTAACCAATAGGTAGAGTGCAGGCTCCTGTAACATTAAGTTCCTCCAGAAGTGTGGACAGGATAGGCAGCAGCTTCTGTTTACTCTCCTCATTTGAAATGAATCCACTCTCAAGCTAATCAAAGAAATTCAATAAGTGCCCAGTTAATAAGTGCCCATTTTTGAGGTACCATAACATAAATGCTTATTAAATGAACTTTTACCTCCAGAGTTGTAAGGTAGACAGACAGTTTTTTGACAATAGGTTCTAAAGCACATGTTTTTGTCCTGGCATCACAGACCAAACCCAAATTGAAGAGCAAGGCATTCCGGCTGTACTTCTTATGCTCAATGCACACTGGACAGCCTATTAGTTTCTTCTCCATGGCAGTCCTTGATCAGTAACACAGATAAAATACAACATTATTATTATTAATAACTCTAAGGGTCTATTCACACTAAACTGTTAAAATGCAAACAGATGAAGTAATCTAGGAAAAAACAACAACTCTACAGTGGGTGCAGCTAAAGGCATTTAAGCATTTAAATTCACTTGTCAGTCCACTTGTTGTTCAAATGATTTCATACTGGAAACACTGAAATCTATGTAACTGTTTTTATATCAGTCCAAATCAAAGAACCATATATATATATATATATATATATATAGGTGCATCTCAATAAAATTAAACTAGAATGTTGTGGAAAAGTTTGTTTATTTCAGTAATTCAACTTTCGTGTTTTCGAAATTCGTGTATTAAATAAATTCAATGCACACAGACTGAAGTAGTTTAAGTCTTTGGTTCTTTTAATTGTGATGATATTGGCTCATATTTAACAAAAACCCACCAATTCACTATCTCAACAAATTAGAATATGGTGACATGCCAATCAGCTAATCAACTCAAAACATCTCTGCAAAGGTTTTCTGAGCCTTCAAAATGGTCTCTCAGTTTGGTTCACTAGGGTACACAATCATGGGAAAGACTGCTGATCTGACAGTTGTCCAGAAGACAATCATTGACACCCTTCACAAGGAGGGTAAGCCACAAACATTCATTGCCAAAGAAGCTGGCTGTTCACACAGTGCTGTATCCATGCATGTTAACAGAAAGTTGAGTGGAAGGAAAAAGATGCACAACCAACCGAGAGAACCGCAGCCTTGAGAGGCGTGTCAAGCAAAAACGATTCAAGAATTTGGGTGAACTTCACAAGGAATGGACTGACGCTGGGGTCAAGGCATCAAGAGCCACCACACACAGATGTGTCAAGGAATTTGGTTACAGGTGTCGTATTCCTCTTGTTAAGCCACTCCTTAAGCACATGCCACGTCTTACCTGGGCTAAGGAGAAGAAATGAACTGTTGCCCAGTGGTCCAAAGTCCTCTTTTCAGTTGAGAGCAAGTTTTGTATTTCATTTGGAAATCAAGGTCCTAGAGTCTGGAGGAAGGGTTGAGAAGCTCATAGCCCAAGTTGCTTGAAGTCAAGTTTCCACAGTCTGTGATGATTTGGGGTGCAATGTCATCTGCTGGTGTTGGTCCACTGTGTTTTTTGAAAACCAAAGTCACTGCACCCGTTTACCAAGAAATTTTAGAGCACTTCATGCTTCCTTCTGCTGACCAGCTTTTTAAAGATGCTGATTTTATTTTCCAGCAGGATTTGGCAACTGCCCACACTGCCAAAAGCACCAAAAGTTGGTTAAAAGACCATGGTGTTTGTGTGCTTGACTGGCCAGCAAACTCACCAGACCTGAACCCCATAGAGAATCTAATCAAATTTGTTAAAATAGTGAATTGGCGGGTTTTTGTTAAATGTGAGCCAAAATCATCAAAATTAAAAGAACGAAAGACTTAAACTACTTCAATCTGTAGTGCACTGAATTTATTTAATACACGAGTTTCATAATTTGAGTTGAATTACTGAAAAAAAATTAACTTTTCCACAATATTCTAATTTGAGATGCACCTGTGTATGTATGTATGTATGTATATGTCAATATAGTTGTACGTGTGTGTGCATACATACCAGAAAGCAGTGTTTCCCCTACCATTATATTTGGGGGGCGGCCCGCCCCCCCAACGGCAGCCGCCGCCCCCCTTTAAGGTCATCTAAACTTTATTTTCTATATAGCGCCAGATCACAACAGACGTCATTTAAGTTTACCTTTCCTATAGAACAGGTCTATACCTTGTTATTTTATTTAAAAAACGAAATATCCTTATGTTATTTATCTTATTTACACAACGGCATGTCATTTCTGTCTCTAACGTTACGTGGTCACGCGTCTACAATTTCTCCTCCGCTAAAACGCGGACGGGATCGCGGAGTCCATTCATAAAAACAGAATTTACTCTATAGCGCGGGATGCCGCAGAATTCGTCAATTTTTGGTTTAATAATTCAAAAGTAGGTCTCTCACTTAATTCGAATCGCGATATAGACTAGTGTCTGTGAATATTAAAACGCAACAAGACGGTTTAAATATGATTCCTCCATGTTCCGCTTGGCTCTGTATGAATGAATGGCGGAGACGCGGCTTTGTTTACTACACAAATAATGAAGCACACGTGACTCGCGGTTATTTTCGGCCTCTGCCTCTCATTATATGACGACATAAACGCATGAACTTAATCTCCAGAACTGCTGTGAGAGTCACTTCATGTAAATTTTACCGTTTCATTTGAGAAAATTAGCATCATACCGTAGTATATACACAAAAACTAACCGGCAAACTGTCAAAATAAAAGTACGGTTTAACATGTAACAGAAATGTTTTAGTCTTGTATTACTTTTGTACAGTATAATGTAGGTGTTTAAATATTCCTATTTCTGGCAAATTTAATTAAACCGTTAAATGCAGAAATTATAATAATAACAGAAATAACAGAAAAACTCTTGTTTGGCAACAAATAAAAAGGTTTAATTTAATTAATTTAATTTCATTAAAAATAAATATTTAATGCCTGTATTTGATTATCAGAAAAATTAAAACACAAGAATTTCTGAAAAAAAAAAAAAGAAAAAGATTGTAGGGCCCTATTGTTCAAAATGTTGAAATTGAGATTTTTTTGCTTATTTTTTCACTGAAATAAATGTTTTTGTTATTACACAGAGAGTAATGTACCTTACCGTTTGTAAACCACGCCCCCCCCCCAAACCTGGAATCCTAGGGGAATCACTGGAAAGTATTTCTGAACGCACATGTATAAGCGTATAGTTTACATACATATAATGCAAATACAAATACAAATACAAACAGGACAATGCAGCAATGAAATTAGGTAAAGTTCAGTACGTACACTGTTATAAGCTTGTTCTGCAGTTCAGGTTTGGTGATGATGTACACCTGCACAGTATCAAAAAGTTCCCTCGAAATATATTCTTCAGGAACCTTCGATCACACATAAAAAAACAAAAAAACAAACAAAACAAAACAAAACAAAACAAAACAAAACAAAACAAATCATGACGAATATAACTACATGTACATAACTGTGTTCTCATATGCCTATTACCATACAAACATTACCTTGCATGCACCCCTAACGGAGTTTTAAGCCTTGGTCAAACATACAGCATTTATTCTCTTTCGCTCACTAAATATATATGCTTCTATGACATTACCTGATATGTGATCTTTGGTCCTAAAGTTGGATGAAATTCACTAAAAAATATACAATCTATTCGTCTGTATGTACCCATGTTAAGCACTGAACTCGTTAATGTTGCTCTAAAGAGTTCTTCTTCAGTGGGTGCTTCTCCTTCTTCTTCACCTTTTTAAACGGCGGTTGGAGTCTAGCTTATTGGTGCATTTACCGCCACCTTCTGCTCTGGAGTGTGACTAACGCATACATAAATGGATACGTACACATACGTACATATAGAGAGGAGGAACATTTAGTACATTTACTTGAGTACTGTACTGAAGTACAATTTCTGAAGTATCTCTACTTGAGGAAAACTTATGACTAACTCGAAGTAGAAAGTCGTACTATGCGCAGCTTGAAAGTAAGTGAGTGATGTTTTCTTTTCTAAAATGTGACTTTTTTGACAGCCTATCAGTAATCACTCTTGGGTTACGTGAAGTGATTTCTCAGCATTTTTTGAACACTGACCAGTTGCAAATGTGATATTTATTTACAACAGTTCAATAGTAAGTTAATATTGTGGTATATTTTAGACCCAATATTGTGTGATTTTGCTAAATTGTGAAAACAAAAATATTTTTTTACAGCAATTTCACTGTTCACTAGGTTCAAAATACGGATGAATGGCTACACGTAGATGTGTGAACACACTGCCAGAGCTGTGTCAACTCTCTTGTTTCATTTCTTTAACATTCTAAAAGCTCTTTATTCCAAAATACTACACTCTTAAAAATAAAGGTTCTTTATTGGTTGGCATCGATGGTTCCATGAAGAGCCTTGAACATCATTGGAACCTTTCAAATGCAGAAAAGGTTCTTTATAGTCGAAAAAGGTTCTTTAGATTTTATTTATTTATTTATTTATTTTATAAAACAGATAGTTCCAGTCCTTGATTCTGAAAACATACACCTACAAACATACACCTTTGTTTACATCTCTGTGTTGCTAGGCAACCACTTTGTTTGCAACCACAACTGTTTCTGAGGAACTACATTGCTTGGCTGAAATATAACATTTTTATTAATATCATCACACTTTATTTGCTCTGTTTTATTTTGTGAAACCTTACTATGTAAATGGAATAACCATTTTATAAAAGCAATAAGCCCTGTGAAGCCGTGGTTCACAGTGAATTTATAACAGCTAAGGGTGTTTAACGCCCCTTAGCTGTTATAAATTCACTGTAAACTGTGGCTTCACAGGGCTTATTGCCTTATTAAATGTTCTTCAAAATGGTTCTTGTAAGAACTGTTCACTGAAAGGTTCTTTGGGGAACCAAAAATGGTTCTTCTATGGCATCATAGCAAAAACACCCTTTTGGAACCTTTATTTTTTTAGAGTGGATATAAGCTAGTCAGTGTATTGAGTAGGTGTAATGTATTGTAAGTTGCCTCAGAGGCATAAAGTATTACATACAACAATAGTAAAAGAAGGAAATTTACTTTTGGTACATAAGTACTTTTAAATTTTAAAAGTAATTGTTTTCCAGAAAGTGGGGAAGTTTTATATTTTAATTATTTTTGTCTTTGTGTGTGTGTGTATGAATGAATGTTGTAGTTCTAGAATTGTAGTGTAACTATTATTTTGTACATGCTGAGCTTGAGCAATACTGGTTTAGTTTCCACTGTTTTGCAATGATTTGTGTGTGATTACAGCTTTCATTTAGGGGGATTATGCAGTGTGGGGCGAAGTAACCACTAGAGTGCAGTGCAGTGCTAAGAGTTTTTACTTTTGATTGCTGGTTTCCTAGTGAGGGTGTATAGTTTAATTTAATTTAGTTAAAGGTTATTTAAAGGATATTTCAATTTTGCTCTATTAAATTACCAATTGCTCTATTAAATTACCAAAAAGTGACATTTTCTATAAAGTCTGGATGGTGAGATATATGCTCTGTCCTCCATATGGCTAATTAAACCTCTTTTAAAACAGCTAGGCTTGTTAATCATATCAAATGAAGCATAAAACTAATTAATAAGGGATATATATATATATATATATATATATATATATATATATATATATATATGTATGTATGTATGTATATGTATTTATTTATATATATATATAAATAAAACTGCTCCAAAGCAGATTCCAAGGAAAAGAAAAGTTAAAATAAAAATTCTGTTATCATTTACAAACTTTTGTGAGTTCTTTCTTCCATGAAACATGCTGGTAGCATAACCACTTATAGCTTTTACAAAACACCAAAGGTGCCAATATTAGTGGGCAATTCTGCATTTATTCAGTAACTGCATGTGTGACTGCATGTGTAGGCACTGGTATTCTACTCTTACGATTATTTCACAATTACTCATTCTGCTATTATGATTATTCTATAAAAAGCTATAGCAGAAATAGTAGTATCTTAGTATTCCAAATTTAGCATCTAGGATGCTAAAACCTTAAGTAAAAACTTAAGTAAAGATAACAGTTTATTCTAAGGATGATTTTCATAGGCTTTTTGGGAAATTCAGTCCAGTTGAACTTGGAGTTAACAAATTGTACACACCAGTAAAAGTATGAATGGTCAAGTCTGTGTTTAACAACACACAAACATACACATAAATACACGGCATATTTGCATACACAATGCAAATGCACTTTTCAAAATTCAAATTTTATGTTATTAAATCACCATGTAGCTATCCCATGCACAAAAAATACAAACTTGCCTACTGTGTTGCCTTGTTGATTTAAGGGGGATTGAACAGTCCCAGACCTGTAACCTGGTCTGAAGATAATATCATATCTGTATGCAAAATCTGTATGGAATCTGTATGGAAATCTGCACTAGCACTTCCCTGTTCCTTTTACTTAAACAAAATGTGACCACAAAACCAGTCATAAGTAGCACGGGTATATTTGTAGGAATAGCCAACAATACATTGCATGGGGCAAAATTATTGATGCCAAAAATCATTAGGATATTAAATAAAGATCATGTTCCTTGAAGATATTTTGTAAAATTCCTACCATAAATATATCAAAACATTATTTTTGATTAGTAATATGCATAGCTAAAAACTTTAAGACAACTTTAAAGGTGATTTTCTCAATATTTAGATTTTTTGCACCCTCAGATTCCAGATATTCAAATAGTTGTATCTCGGCCAAATATAATAAAAAAAACATACATCAATGGAAAGATTATTTATAGCTTTCAGATGGTGTATAAATGTCATTTTAAAAAACATTTACCCTTATGACTGGTTTTGTGGTCCAGGGTAACAAATGTGATTTGTGGTATGTGGAACAGTTTGTGCAAATCACAGCATAATACTGTCAAAAAGGAAGGAACTCATTTGTAGAAAGTATATGTATATAAACTCTGCAAGAAAGGATAGGCCTACTGTATTTTACAGATAGTTTTGTCTAACTATGTTTTCCAAGTTTTCCCAAAAATCCATAAATAATGATTGCACAATGGACCTTTGGAACAGTCCTTAAGACACTGACAGTTTACAGTTGTAGACAATTAAGGTCACACTTTTAATAACTTAAGACAGTAAAGAGACCTTTCTAGTGACTCTGAAAAGCATTAGCACCATTTTGGACTTTCTCTTCATCTTCATTAGACTCTAAATGTTACAGTAAGGCACCTAAGACAGTGCTACAGGGAGACAAGAAGAACAACTGATGATCCTTGCAGAGGCGGGTACTGTCATGCCCTTGGTTTGATCAACCCTCTTTTTTGGTTATCCCTGTGTTTTGTGTCCACCTGCATGCTTTTTTGTGCAAACACATGGCATTTGTTTTGATTGTTTGCCATGTACTCGGCTGTCACTGTGGTGTCTGACCCCTCCCCCTCGTAGTCCTATAGAGTGGTGCAGGTATGACGTCAGAATATGGAAAACTAATTCACCGCTGGTTCCTTTGGGGTTTATAATGGGGTTTTTCAATTTCTGAGTAAAATAAAGCACGTGTTAAACATAACTTGATGATACTGTTCTACAACTACACACGCTTTTTTATCTCACTATTAGTGCTGCTGGATCTTAGTGCTGTGTTTGACAGTATTGAACACAACATTCTTTTGAATAGTCCAGAAATTATGTTGGCATTAGTGGAATTGCATTGGCATGGTTCAAATCATTCTTATCTGACCATTATCAATTCGTAGCAGTGAATGAAAATGTATCATGTTGCTCACAAGTGCAGTATGGAGTACCACAACGCTCAGTACTAGGACCGATACTTTTCACATGCTTTACATTTTACCCTTGGAAAATATGATCAGGAAATGTGGTGTTAGTTTTCACTGGTATGCTGATGATACTCAGCTCTATATTTCTTTGTGGCCCGATGAAACATAACAATACGCAAAACTTACGCAATGCATAGAAAAAACTGCATAACTAATTTCCTACTACTAAATTCTGAAAAAAACAAAACAAAACAAAAAACAGAGGTGTTAACTGTCAGACAAAAAACCTCCAGATGTAATAACCTAGAACACTGTCTAACACTTGATGGCTGCTCTGCAAATTCTTTGTCATCAGTTAAGAACTTAGGTATGAAATAACAATCTTTCTTTTGAAAGCCATGTTTCTAGCATTTGTAAAACTGCATTTTCCATCTTAAAAATATATCTAAATTATGACCTTTGCTCATAATGTCAAATGCAGAAATGTTAATTCATGTGTTCATGACATCAAGGTTAGCTTATTGTAATCCTTTATTTGGTGGTTGCTCTGTGCGCTTAATAAACAAACTCCAAAATGAGAGTTTTTACTAGAAGTCAGAAGTATGATCATGTTAAGCTGGTTCTGTTAACCATGCACTGGCTCCCTATTAAACATCATATACATTTTAAAATCTTGCTAATTTCCCTAAATGGTTTAGCTTCTCAGTAGTTGAGTGAGGTCTTATCGCATTATAGTCCTTCACGTCCACTGCGATCTCAAAACTCTGGCCATCTGATAATATCAATATCAATTTGATAATATACCTATAATATCAAAATCAACTGTGGGTGGTAGATCCTTTTTCGTTTTAGTGCCCAAACTCTGGAACAGTCTTCATAGTGTTGTTTGGGAGGCCGAAACACTCTGTCAGTTTAAATCTAGATTAGAGACCCATTATTTTTAACCTGGTACTGTATACACACAACACACTATCACATTCCTATCATTTAAAACCATTAAAGGATTGTTAAGCTGCATTAATTAGGTCAACTGGAACCAGGAACACCATCTTTGGGTGTTCCATAACACCGAAAATACTTGTTACATTGTAAGAAGAATGGCATCTACGCTAACATTAGTCTGTTTCATTTGTTTGTTTCATTCTGGCCAGAAGAGAACTGATCACACCCCCAACCCCCCCCTCACCCTGTGATTGCCGACAATATTTTTTTTTATAATGCGTTTTCATGTTTTGGTACTACCATAGATGCTCTTACCACGTGCATTTTTGATAAGTTTAAGAAATAATAATAATAAAATCAAGAGCCAGATCACGTAAACTGTTAAGACGGGCTACTATACAAATGGTAATCAGTTCGACTGACTATACGCAATGCATGTATACAGAGTGCGTGATCTTTGCTCCACCCAGTTGTACAAAACAGACCATCCCATCTCTGTAATAAAGATGGAGATGTTGGTGATAAGAATTGAAACTCAAACGTAGTTTAGAAGTCTTGTCTGAATAGGGTTTTTAACTGATAAACTTATTGTTTACTATTGTCCTCTTGCAATATAGACACACTATTTTAGTGCTTATCTCTTTAATCTGCTTTGACACAATCTATATTGCATAAAGCGCTATACTATAAAATCTCTAAGGAAACAGCAGTGAAAAGTCTTCAGGTTCTGACGTCATACCTGCACCACTCTATTCAATTGTTTATTATTGTTTGATTTCACCAACTTGTGGCTTGTTGCACAAAGCTATCTGAACAAACTCTGAGAGACAAAACCAAACAAATCCAACTAGGTTAAATCAGGTTCAACAGGCTCACAAAGCCCATAAGGATCATAAATGTTCTCTTTCAACTCAGAGCTGAACCAGAGTTTGTGGAGCATGTGCACCTGAAAGTGTGACATGCGCAGCAAACAGCCAATCACACGGAACGTGGAGAGCGTCAGCAAAGCTTCAGTTAGATTTGATATATTAAAGCTTATCCATCTATCCATCTATCTATCTATCTATCTATCTATATATATATATTTTTTTATTAAAATGCAGATCTTAAAATTAATTACCACTTATAATAATAATTATATGAATTATAAACAATTATAATTAATATAATATAAATATAATAAGTAGCCGCAAAAATCAGGCAAATTTGTGGCTTTATTTAATCAAATATGTCACTTTGCTCACAGCAGATTGGTCCGCTTTGGGTTCGATCTCTAAACCAGAATAAAACCTGCTCTGGAGTGGGGTAGCCAAGTAGCATAAGTTACCATGGTGATGAAACCCGTGCAAAACCAACCCACCTTCTTAAGTTTGCTCAAACAAGTGAACTTATGGGTAAAAACCGAAACCGGCTTTGTGCAGCAGGCCTCTGTGTCAATTGTTTGTATTATTTCTCCTTTCATGGACTGCCTTGTGCCAGATTGCTGTTGCCCATTCGCCAGCGGTTCAGCCTTTAGTCCTGTGTTGTTTGTTATCAGCTCCTAGTTAATTTTCTTTCGGTCTGCAAACTGTGTCTGTGTTGTTTGGATGATGAGCAGTTTTTGTACCAAATGTACCTTTTTGAATTATGGCCCTGTTCAATTTGGTTTAATTGGCCACATTTTGGTGAGTAATGGCTTCCATCTGGACACCCAATGCCATAACCCAGATAGATATGAATATGATTATAAATCAAGAATATCATGAATAGGTGTTTTTTGTGTATAGTTTGTGTTATACTTAATGAACATTTTACTTACTATTGGAAACCCACGTGCAGTTAAAAAAAAAAAATGTTAATATTTCTTCTTTCTTGGGCTTCACGTTTGACTGGCTTTTTGTTATGTGAATACACACTGGTATACCCACATGAAAACAGGAACTAACCGCACCCATGCCAGAACACATGCACACGTATGTTGTTGTATGAATCTGTGTTATAAATATGACCCATCTACCTTAATAAAGTTGATAATATTATGATAGTACACTGGCTCTCTGTGTCTGCTGGATTGTTCTCCTGGGATCTTGTGCTGTGGCTGCTCGATACCACAGGGTTGACATACTGGCGGATGACTGATAGCATCAAGATCACAAATAGTCTTAAATTTAATGTAACAATGAGATATTTAAATAAGATTGTTTGGGCTTTAAATCTCTCCTGCTGTCACGTCGTGGTGTGCGGGGAATAAGGAGGAGCAGCAAGGAGATCCAGGACATGCACATTTATTAAATAAATCCACAGTACAAACAGGAATGAACAGGAACAAACGAACAGGAACAGCAAGGAATCCACACGCACGCAAAAGAAATACAACAGAATAGAACAATAACTGACTTGGAGTAACTAACAGAATGACATATAAGAACCAACAACCAAACGTGGACTAAACCAAACTTAAATACACAGACTAATTAGGGGAAGACAGGTGTGAACAATCAAACAGTGATGTGATAATTTGAAACGGAACAGGAAAGACCAAATAAGGGCATACATGGGGGAAAACACACAAAAAAGTCCACAGGGGTGTGACACCTGCATGCACATATTTCTTGTAGCCTATTTTTTTTTAATCATCCTCATGGTTCTAAACAAACAAATATAAGCCCAATGAACCATCAGTGTTGTAACAGGACAAAGCCTCAGCATTACTCCAGCATACTTGGGTTTTTGAGCAGAAAAACAAAGTGTCTACAAATATGAACTATATGTTTATTTATATAGTCTGGTCTATATCAAATTTTATTTATGTCCATAAGTATGTTTTTATCTAATAAATATGTATATATTTGCTGGGCACTATTTCACTATTTCTCAAGCTTTAGAAGTGTGTTTTATGTTCGCAGATGTGTATTGATGTTTAAAAATTACTTATACCTTGTCTCCTGACTTGAGCAAAAATTATTTGGCACCTCTCCTTTTATCAGCAAAATGACTACGTTTACATGGATGTCAGTAGTCTAATTATTTACCTTATTCTGAATAAGACAATATTATGATTAAGTTGTTTACATGAGTTGCTTTTAGAATATTCCTTTCATGTTATATGTTATAGTACATAGATCGATTAATGGCACACGTCATTATGTTTCCTCCAGAATTTTACGTATCAACATATAGTTCGTCTTTGTTATGCTGCCATATGGTTTTGGATGTTTCATTTTTAATTTTACGAAAGATTATTTGTCATGCTATCTGTATCTTGTGTTTACTTCGAGTATGACTTTAGCCGGATTAAGGTCATCAAAAATCTGTTTACATCGTAGATTCTTGATCCAGATTACTGTCTCAATCATGTTAAAATCAGAATATTGTTGTCCATGTAAATGAACTGATTGTTTACTTGTAACAGTCTTGGTCTGTTTTGATTAGTTTTGGTTTAATTTTCATTCTTTTCCCAGTTCCTGTTTTCCTGAGTCAATTATTGTTAGTCATCATGGTTCCTAGGCATGTTTCAATTTGTTTCTATGGTTATTTGTTAGTTGCCCCACCTGTCTCTTGTTTCCTCCCTTAGTTAACCGGTCTTCAGTGTCACAGTAGTTGAGGTAGGTGATTGTTGATTATGTGCGTATCATGTGTTTTAGTCTTTACTGTAATGTTCGTTCTTGTTTTTATATGGCAAGATGTGCTGTAGCTGTTCAAGTCCTCAGTGAGTTGCGTCAAGCGCTCGTCGGAAGTCCTAGGTATGCAGGCTACTGTATTATGTGTTGATTTTCATTTTGTATTGTTGTCTGAAGTGTTTCGTTTGTGTGTTTTTAGTGGAACAATATTTATGAAGGCATCCTAACATCCGATGTGTGTGAAGTTGCAGATTTGAGTATGTATGATTCAATTATTGTTTGGTAATAGTTGTTTGGGTTGTTACTGATTATTGTCTTTTGTTTTGCAGCCTTCCGCAGTTCATTTGATGATCAGATGTGGGTCGTGCTGCTGTTTTTCCTATTTTGGTTTCTTTGGTGTAAAAATATAGTGTTTGTGTTTTGCTTTGTTTTTCTTTTGTGTTGGTTTTCGAGTGTGCTGTTCCAAGTTGAAACGGTTAAGTCGAATTGTTTTAGTTTAAAACCTAATTATCAGTGATTTTCTGGTTTATTGCCAGTGAGGTAGGATGCTATGTTAATCCATTAGTTGTTTTTTTGGGGGGTTATCGATTATAATTTGCTTTTCTTCTTGAGTGCATCTTTGATATTTGTACTTGTGTAATTGTACCGGATCTGCTAACTTTGTTTTTTTTTTTCTAGTTTGGTCCAAGGCTGAGTGCGCCGAGGCGGAGGCAAGGCACCTGGGTGAAGCACATAGTTGTGAGTTTGGAGCACCAGGGTTTGAGCATCTCTTCCTATTGTTTTCTGTGCACAGATGCTTGGTTGAGAGCATGATTTATTTCAGCTAGTTTGCCACCCCTAAGGTAAGCTTTAGCCTTGTTGTTGTTATTGTTTTCTTTTGTAAGAATTTCTTTTTTTTTTCTTTTGGGATAGAAAATGTCCTATGTTCTGAGGTAGCTCTGGTATTGGTATCGCGGGTCGAGGAGGCCCGTGCATGTATGCAAGCTCATGTATTTGGCTCCAGCTGAACAAGGTTTTTTTTTTTGTTTGATCACTTAGAAGGGGATGTTAGGGATGAAAGTTTTGTTCAAGTACTGAGAGGGGTGCCCCTGAAGCCATGGTTGTTGTCAATCATATGTTGCTTTGCAAGAGGCTTTCTGTTCCAGGAAACAGCAAGAGGGTGAGAGTCTTTGTGAGTTTTCATTGGCTCTGATGGGTCTCATGGACCGGGTAAAGCATGTTGCACCAGTGGGTATGTTGAATTCTGTGATATTGTTACGTGATCAGTTTATTACAACGTTACAGGCGTTTGCCGCCATCTGAGTATGAGGTTGTTAAGGCCCATACTGATCAGTTGCTTGAGGCACAGGTCATTAGAGAGAGTTGCAGTCCCTATGCTTCCCCCATTGTGTTGGTGCAAAAAAAGGATGGTAGCCCTCGTCTTTGTGTGGACTACTGTCAGTTAAACCAGAAGACTCGTAAAGACACTTTTCCATTACCTCATATTGAAGAGTCTCTGGATGCACTTTCTGGGGCCTGCTGGTTCTCTACTCTTGACTTAGCCAGTGGCTACAATCAAGTTCCGGTTGCTGAAAAGGATAAAACCAAGACCGCTTTTTGTACTACCTTTAGACTATTTGAGTTTAACCATATGCCGTACATAAGCTAGTGGCTGAGTTAGCTGGTACAAAGTCTCGAAAAGGGACTGGACAGGACTTTGTGGCGGCCTGGACAGAAGCCTGTGAACAGAGCTTTGAAAGACTGAAAGCCAAACTTACCTCCACCCCAGTCCTGGTTTATGCTAATTTTGCATTGCTTTTTATTTTAGAGGTAGACACCAGCCATAGTGGCTGGGGGCAATACTGTCACAGGAACAAGAAGGTAAGGTCCGGCCGATAGATAAACTACAGCTCAATGAAGCTAGAGTTCTTGGCTCTGAAATGGGCAGTCACTGAAGTAATTTTGTGAGTACCTTTTGGGGCATAAGTGTATAATCTACACCGATAACAATCCTTTGAGCCACTTAAACTCTGCCAAGTTGGGAGCATCCAAGCAGCGATGGGCAGCCCAGCTAGCATGCTTTGATTATAAAATTTACCAGCTGTTACTACCACTCCTATTCCAGAGTCTTTGCAGCAGGCTGTGGCTTTACAGCAGCAGCAGCCTCACGTCACTCAGACTGCCATTTTTGTTTTACCTTGTCACTCTGCCTCTGATATGTGTTCTCTGCAGTGGGCTGATCCTGGTATTCAAGCTGTTTTAACCCTTCTGAGGCAGAAGATGCACCCTAGTTCGTCAGCGCTTTGAGCGTTATCCACCTCGGCTCTGGCTCTGTTTCACCATTGGGATCGTCTGGTAGAGAGGAATGACATATTGACTCTTCTACCTAATGGTGGCGAGGATGTCTTTCAAGTAGTTTTTCCAGCCTCTTTGAAGAGGGACGTACTCACTCAGTTACACCAAGATCATGGACATCAGGGGGTAGAGCGATTGATTGAACTGGTTCCCCAGCGTTGTTTTTAGCCGGGAATGACTGCCGAGGTGAAGCGATGGTGTCAAGTGGCTAAGGCTATTAACCTTGCTGTCCCTAGTTTTATGGGGCATCTGTTAGCCTCACGGCCCAACAAGATTCTGGCCCTGGACTTTACAATTCTGGAACCTACCCACCATGGCCTGGAAAATGTGCTGGTTATGACTGATATTTTTAGTATATTTACATTGGCCATACCTACCCGGGATCAGAGGTCCTCTACTGTGGCCCAGGTCCATGTGATAAAGTGGTTTTGTAAATTTGGGGTGCCTTGCCGTCTCCACTCTGATCAGGGCCGCAGTTTTGAAAGCAGTCTTATTCAGCAATTGTGCCAGCTGTATGGAGTTACACAGACACATACTACACCCTACCATCCAGCTGGTAATGGAAAATACGAACATTTCAACAGAACTATACATAACTTGCTGCGTACTTTACCTGTTTCAAGAAAGAGAGACTGGGCCTCCTGCCTTTCCAGTTTTTCGATATAACACCACTCCACATCAGTCAATCTAAGGCTGGTACTGTCCATTCGAGAGATTTGAGAGCACCAGACCCGACTTCAGGTTGTATTTGAAGGGGCTAGAGAGAGATTGATTAGTGCTGCCTCTCATCGTAAGGATTATCATGATCAAAGGGTGAAGGAAGATCAGTTATATAAAGGCCAGCGAGTGTATCTGCGAAATTGTGGAGTAAAAGGTCGTCATAAAATTCAAGATCACTGGCACTCTGATGTGTATCAGGTAATTAAGGCACCTAAAGGACTATGTTAAAGGCTCAAACGCAGCCAGAGTCTCGGGATGTCTCTCAGGGTAAATCGCCACCAACAGCCGAGCTATGCTAAGAAGACATGCTGTGGTTCGACAGCAGGGCAGCATTCTAATTTGCACCATCTTCCCCAGGCAGTGCGGGGGGTTGCTAGTGGTACTGTTCTCAGGCAGTTTCTGTTTTGTTTAGGCCCTGGAAGTAGCTTTAGGTTATTTCAATGGGATACCTTAAGTTACTCTTATTGAGGTCAGCTGATTGTCCGGGCGATGATAAAAGATGGGGGTCACAGTAGTTGAGGTGGGTGATTGTTGATTATGTGCGTATCATGTGTTTAAGTCTTTATTGTAATGTTCGTTCTTGTTTCTATATGGCAAGATGTGCTGTAGCCGTTCCTGTTAAGTCCTTGGTGAGTCGCGTCAAGCGCTCGTTGGAAGTCCTAGGTATGCAGGCTGCGGTATTATGTGCTGATTTTCGTTTTGTATTGTTTAAATGTTTGACAGTTCCCGCCTCCTCCTTCCCATTCTATGAACTGTTACACAGAGACTATGGTAATTATGACATGGCGTGAATGCAGCATTACTCACAGTGGATCGAAAGCAAAGGTGCGTTCACAACCTATTTTGTAATTACTGTTACAAGATATCAACTTGTAAAAAGCATTCACATCCCTGTAGAACTTGTAATTACAACTTGCGAACTGGGAGTTTTTTGAGAGCTACAACACCTGATCACCTCAGATTCATTAGGCGCTGTGCGACAGCACTGAGTCAAAAGGTAGTCAAAGCTGTAAATAGAACATCATGTGTTGTCATCTCAAAATTACAGTAATTACGACATGGCGTGAATGCAGCACGAGTTCTGTGATTCTATAAACCCCCACCTCTTTATAACCTTTAATTGTAATGTAAAAACATTTTCTGCTTTGAAATGATATGTATCCTGAAAAGTGCTATACAAATAAATGTGAATTGAATTCAACTAAATATTGCTTAGATTTTTATTTATTTTTCAATTTTTTTTGTGGGCAACTTCAGTGCTCTGTATATCATGTATTCTTTCTAATATATTTATCAACAGAAAAAGTTTCTCAGTATGTAGTATGTATATCTGTGTGTGAAAAACAATTTGCAGCATTAAACAAACCAAAGTATGGCAGCTGTTATACCCAACTATACACAATCATTCGGACAACAGCACATTCTTGTCCAGAGTGAAAATAATCAAAGCAATCATTTATTTCTCTGTTTAAAACAACTGTATGCACAATGTAACAACAACAACAACAACAACAACAACAACATCTAAACATTAAAATCATTAATCACATACTAGAACATTCATAGCTGTCAGGTTGAGTGTAGAGGAGGAGACGTAGGAAGGAGCCGAGAACGAGGAAATCAAACAAAACTGGTTTTAATAATAAATCCAAACAGGGTATAGACAGGAACAGCAGGAGAACACACTCCAACATAACATTAAGCTCAGACAGTGGACAATGGAACTGAATCAAACTCATAAAGGCAGCTAATGAGACACAGACAGGTGTAAGAAATTAACCAATGACGACATAACAAGAAATGGAACAGGAAAGACCAAATAAGGGCACAGGAGGACGAAACCAACAAAACAGTCCACAGGGGTGTGACAGTAGTCTATCAACATGCAAAAGGCTACTAGAGTGCAGAAAGTATATGTTTCAGAGAGATGCTGCTGCCAGGACCCTGATCAGAACCATAGCACACTTCATTCTTTGAGATCTATTAGGATGGTTATAAACTTAGATTTTTTGTTCCCGCCATACACTTCAAAGCACTGCCTTTACCGTCATCGCCCCCCTCAACCCCATGTGTAATTTCACAACATTTCATAAATGTTCAACAGTAATTCTGCTGAGCACTGGCACTGTCAATAGGAGTAATTAAAAACAAAATGTAACTTAACATTTACACACGTTATATCTGCCACATTACCCACATTCAATCAACTAGTAAATATTGATTTACAATGTCTTGTACAAGCCTTGAGTATATAAAAAAAAACATCCATGTATTATATGTGTAAGCATATTTATTACATGTCTGGTATCTAATCGAACATTGGTTGCTCATACTCAGTTTAATTTTTTTGGTTGGTCTTATATTTTGGTGTGGGAGGAAGAGCTCTGTGTCCATTGACCACACTAGTCATATTCATATTAACATAATCCTTTAAAACATGCAAGAAAACATGTAAATTATTAGCATTTTATAGTTAAGGATTGCATAACATAGTAACAATTTACAATTTACATTTGTTAACATACACTAACACTGTTTAAAGGTTTGGGATCAGAAAGATTTTTAATGTTTTTTAAAGAACTCATTTTGAAAACAGTAAGGCAGCGGCTATTTGCACTAAGTGCAAATAGCAATAGAGGCTATTTACATTAGTTGCAAATAGCGATAGATGCTGTTTAACACTAACTGCAAATAGCTATAGATTCTATTTACACTATGCTAAAATGGCAGGATTTTCTGCTGTTCATACTACGTATTGCAAATAATGGCAATTTTCTGCACCTCTGTATTGTAGTACATTATAAAACAGTTTGCAATAATAACGTATGGAGTGTAAATCATAATTTTAATTCAAATCATTGACTGGATACCACCTTACTGGGACAATAAAGCCCTCCCTACACCTACCCTAACCCTAACCTATACTTTATTTTCAACTTTTTGATTATCTCCTTCATTTTTTTTTAAAAATAAATGCTTTTCCGATGTGATATGAGATTTTAAAAGGGAGAAAGAAAGTGTTAGTCAAAAGGCAGATTCGAACCTGGGTCGATCATGTCAAAAAGACTACAACACGTTTTACCATCTACGCCACTGGAGCTAATGTTTGACAGTTTGTCTTTTGTAATTTTGACTAGCCCTATCACACGTTGGTGGGCGGGGTTAGTGTAAATAGCCTCTGCCAACAAGGCGGGCTATTTGCACTTATGGTGCGTTTAAGTCATTTTGGATACATCGTATTTACAAGTTGAACGCACATGAATGCAGCCACAAAGTCGTTATTACAAGTGGAAAACTTGAGATTTTCGTTAAGCCCTGAGTTTCCGAGTTGGGGGTGTGTCAGTGAATCTTGTTCTGACCAAAGTGACTTAAACACACCTGACGTCGTACTTACGAGTTGTCAACTCGTAAGTAGGAACGTCCCAGGAGAACTTGAACGCAGCATTATTGTAAATAGACACTCCGAAACAGGCACATATTGTAAAATATGCTTGAAATGATTATGAAATAATATTGCATTATTCAATAATGGCTGATGAAAATTCTCTAAAAAAAACATTTAAAAATCTTACTGATCCCAAACTTTTGAACGGTAATGTACATACTTAAGATTTTTGCTTTTACTGACATTTATATTAGCCAACTACTTCAATGTCTATATACACTGATGACCTCAAAATGATCGTCATTTATACAAACAACCTACAATAACGTGTAATAGAAATCTAGAGGAAAAAACATGACTGTCTTACCGCTGTGCTGCTGCAATTTGTAAGGGGAGCAGGCAGGGAATAGAATGGCTCATCTGGACTTAGATCAACCCGCTGTTTAACAAAATACAAAAAGCACAGTATTTATTTATTTCTAACGCTAATAACATACACTAGAGCACGCTCCACTAGGAGGGTGCCAGCACTATTTAAGGGGAACACAAGCACTAGTTAACTCAGAAACATACACTTGAGTAAAACATATATTTCTGTTGTGGCACAGCTCCAAAGAGACATGGTAAACAGTTATTGTTCAGTGCAGTCAATTCACTTTTGTTCCTGTTCGGATATCAGACACGCTTGTTCTATATCTGATTGTGCTGTCTGGTTGTTATTGGGAGCACACTTGTTCCTAAGCTGTCTTGTTTTTGGGAGCATCTTGTTCCTAAGCTGGTTATTGCTGCTCTCCCTGCGCAGGGAGTTCTTGCCCAGAACAGAACCATAGTGACAATCCAAACTGTATGTATTGTCAGTCATCTTTGATGATAGTGGTCCTGACAGAAATCAAGTGTAGCTTCAGGCTTCAGTTCTGGCAGGTTACGTTAGTCACGCTCGCATCAGCTGACTCTCACCTGATCGCTTCTGCCGATAGGGATGCGGCACCGATCACAGCACACAAACATAAGGTCCTACAGTAGCATCACCAGCTTTCATGTTGCTCAATAGCTAATTACCCTCCTCCATCCCCAACTCCGTCTCTGTCAGGATTCTACCTTCTGATTCTCTTCTGAATACGACTAATTTCAAAAATGTTTACATAAAATCATTGAACATTAATAATATCTGCCATACATTTATGTTGGTTCTGTTCTGTTTACCCTAGGGGGAGGTATTGCTGCTCTCCCTGCTCTTATCCATGCTATCCATGTCAATCATCTTTGACGACAGTGGTCCTGACAGAAATCGGTTTGCTTGGGGTATGGGGTTTAGTAACAAAGGCATATTAACTTTCATAATTTAGCAATAAATTGTACTTTTCACAACCTTGTTGCTTCGCAAGTCTGTAATTTTCTGTCATGTTAGCTTTCTCTTTAACTATGTCCTATGCTTTTTTCTGAAACTTGTGACTCTTTGTTGTAATTGGTTCATTTTCACTCTTATCATTGTAGGAAGTTGAAAATTGAAGCTCAGGTGACTAAGAGATGACATGCTGATTTACGGTGATGGGAGGAGAAATAGTCATACCTTGAGCCAAAGATAATGCCTAATGGGTCAGGACTCTACTAGGGTTCGGAAGTTTAAAACCCAACACATAAACTCTTCCGAGAGACTGACAGACTTAAGATTTAAGTCAGGTTAAGATGGGTTACGATCGGACAACATCAGACTCACTCTCACTCTACTTTTCTTTCTTTTTCTTCGTTTTTTTCTTTTCTTTCCATCGAGAGTCCCATTTAAGTTAAGTTTCACCGCGAAACTGGAGTCTATACGACTATAGTCTTTGAGGCGGCAGACTTTAAAAAAGGCCACGAGTCTCTGCTCCATCGGCCAACACCACAACGTGATTGGCTTTCCAAGACGTCACCTCAGTGATGAACGAACCACCAGCAAACCCAGGTGGAAACACTGTTTTAGACGCAAAGACACAATGAATGCAAATAAACGCCTCCAGATTCATGCTGAATGTGTCCAGGTTACATATGCAACCATGGTTCCTCGAGGGAATGAGACGCTGCGTTGAAACACATTGGGAACGCCTTCAGCGTAACCACACTCTGAAACATGTGTGTAATCTGTCCAATAGAGAAGCGAGACGTTATGGGCAGGGTGACGTAGAGGCCAGGAAGCTATAAAGCAAGTGCTGTGTGGTGCAAATTTCAGGTAAGAACCTGAAGTCACAGCAAGGACATCCCGCAGCATCCTGAAGGCAACTTTAGAGAGTGAGCCTTGACCCCCAAGGAGAGAGGGAGATCAGAGGACTCAAGGTAATGGAATAGCTCCCGATTCACTACTTAGCATAAGCTACCTGGCCGGAGGCCTCAGCCTCAGCACACCGTGGTGGAAACTTGTAACCAGAGGGTGTCTTCCCAGCAACTAGCCACTAAGAGGGGCATCGAAAGCCACTACAGCTACCATGCAGACCTTCATGGTGGAGTGGGTCAACCCTGCAGCAAACCGGTCCTGCAGGAACCCCAGCGCTGGACCAAATGGGCAGTGGACTGGGTCAAATTGGTGGTTGCCACACCAAGAAGTGAAAGTTCCACTTCAAGGCGTACAGTTTCTGCATAGAAGGAGCTCTGGAATGGAGTATGGTTTCAACAACCTCAGTTGAGAGACCGGATGCTGTGAGTTGTGCCCCCTCAGGGGCCACACCCACAGCCTCCAGAACGGGGGTGAAGAAGCTGTCCCCCACCTGCGAGAGGAGATCCCTTCCGACGGGCATCCCCCATGGAAAGCCGTCGAGGAGAGAAATCAGGTCTGAGAATATACTTGGCCAGACCAGAACAGGGCCACTAGCAGAAGACAGACCCTGTCCCGGCACACTCTCTCCAGAACCCCCAGGAGCAGAGGTATTGGGGGAAAGGTGTACAAACTCGAGATGAGCTCCACCACCTAGGGGTTGAGCGGCCACTCATGACTACTCTCCAACCAGTGAGGGAGGCATCCATCTATAGCGTTACGTGATGACAAGGAGTCCCAAACACCGGGCCCTAAGACAGGAACCAAGGTTTCCTCCACATGGCTAAAGGCCCGAAAGCAGCGCCGCGTGACCTTAATCATGTGATGTGGGTTGCCCCTTGGTCCTGAGCCACCACTGGAGGAGTCTCATGTACTGCAGGCCAAAAGAGAGGTGTAGCACCATGCTCTCAACAGGGGGAAGAAACTGCAAGCGTGCTTCCGGACCAAGAGAGCAATACATTTTTAATTCCTCAGAATTAAAAGGCAATAGGAGCCAAGCTAAACATTCAAGAAGTGCACAAATGTACAGGTTGTTTATGACATAAATGAATAAACACTTCAAGTGCTGACTGTACATACAAAACTTGGGATTTTCATCAGTTCGTCAGTTCTTCACTTTCTTGAGTGTGTGTGGGTTTGTGTTAAGTGATAGTTTTTGTGTTAGAATAGTGAATAAAGTTTTGTTTATATTTAAAGAATAGTGGTCTGTATATGTTTATCTATTTACTGTCCTAAACTAGATCTTGTTATCTTGTTTAACACTGAGTGCTTTCACTATATCTTGGATATTAATACCCGCTGCAGAGTCGACAGTTATGGCCTGTTCAATGGAGCACTGGATAATTCATTTAAAAAAAACATACTCCAAGAATGAGAATCCAGATGAAATCTCCAGGAACAAACAGGTGTACAGGCTTGAAAGGCCAGAGTCAGGTAGGAGGGAGATCCAAATGACAAATCCAAAAGATCCAGGTCTGAAGACGAAACCTCTGTATCCCAGGCTAGCCAGGAGCACAAATTGGATAGATGAAGCCTGGCAAGGGGTTGACAGAGAAGGAGGACAGGACAAGGAGAGAACCCTGGAGCCAACAGAAAAAAACCCAAACTGGACAAACTGACAAGAGGAAAAAAAAAAAAACAACTTAATGCTGAGCGCTCAAGAGCAAACAACAATCTGGCACAGAACAATACACACAAAAGGAATAAGTAGAGCAATCAATTAGCTATCCTGCAATAACGAGCAATGACAGGTGAGGCAAATAGACTAAAATGAAACGAGAGGGCGGGGCCAAGACATGACAAACAAAGGAACACATGGCAAACAAAACAAAAGCCATGTGCTAGACGCACATGACAACCATAAACACAAACAGACATACAAAGACAGGCTGATCAGCCCGGAGTCCTGACAGTTTTAGCTTGTTTTTAGTTTTTATGCTAATGTGTTTCTTTTATCTTTGGAGTTTATCTGCTGATCGTGTTTCACATCTCCATTAATGGAAGGGAAGAGCTGGTCATTGAGTCAAAGGGATTAAACTCTCCTCTTTTAAAGCAAGTTCTTATTCCTATAGTGTAATACAAGTGCTTTTGTCCATCAGCATTTGGGAAACTGTTTACCATTTGGTTGATTATTCTCTGTCGGCTTTCTCCCTTTGGCATGGTACATGGTTTGTTGGCCAACCTGGCCGATCACGCTGGGATATCGTTGCTAACGAAGGGGAGATGCTGGCCCACCGGGTTTAATGGATCAAGCCCTCTTCCGCTAAAGGAAAGTGCTTATTTTATAATAATGCTAGTGGCCTCGTCCATTATTTCTGTTTGCTTCTTCCTGTCGGCTTTGGCATTGGTGTGAATCCCGTCTTTTGCATTGTGGTGTTGGGCAGCATTTTTTGAGAAGAGGACGAGTTAGAATGCCACAAGACTACACATCAGCAAGAAGGATTTGGACTTTAGATGGACAATGCTGTACGTAACTTCTAATTGTGCAGCCCTGGTGGCTTTACTTTTTCTGATACTCAACCAGGGAAACATCGGTTACAGGTATGACCAGAGATGGCAAAAGTACACACATCCTTCACTCATATAGAAGTACGGATACTCGTGTTTAAAAATACCCTGGTAAAAGCAGAAGTACTGACTACACTTTTTTAAGTTAAAGTAAAGAAATATGGGCTCAGACATGCACTTAAGTAAAAAGTACCCATTACTACTACCTGTTTTAGTGTCACGCTGGTAACTGGACCTCACATCATATTGACACATTAATACAAAATAACTTACATTTAAAATTGGTTAGCTAATGCATGTATCAAGGCTAAACAACCACCATGTAGAACAGGGCTGGACTGGGACAAAATTTCAGGCTGGGAAATCTCACACTCATCCAGGCCATCCTATACACCCACAACAAATTCTGAAACCATGGACAACCCTGTTTTTTTGTATGACCATTACATTTAAATGAATGTTTAAAACCTTAGGCTGGAGCTATGCAAAACAAAAAAGGCTCTCTCTTGAACAGCACCTTCACTTCCATTTTCCTTTTCAGTCTCTTCATTTTCCATGATATCTCACTTTGTGTGTGTTTGCTTTTTTCACTAATTTTCTTATACCTGTTACTTTTGCCATCAGCCATTTACTGTTATAAGCAGAACTGTCTCCACCTTGTTGCAAAATGAAGTTCCAAACGTAGGTTCGGGAGGAGCCTAATCATTCAGTCCTGTCAATCATTATTACGAGCCTATATAAGCAGCTCTCATTGCACCATCCCAGCCTTAGTTCTTCCGGCATACGACCCCGCCCTGATCCCGTGAACAGCCACCCAGCCCGACGAACTCCCGCACTTCTCCAACTAACAATGCTCTGCAAAGTCACGCTTAATCCGGCTCCACTTTAAGCTTTCAACAAGGGAAATAGAGCTTGTCAATGATGTCCCACACATTTGCCCAGCCACCTCCATCAAACGCGCTTCTCCCACCCGGGTATCGTAAGTTAGGCATCTGCGCACTACAGCCGCTACAGTTCCTAACGATATGCAAATTACAGCTACAGCTTTTAAAATAGGAACGCATACAGCTGAATGTTTGAGGCACGCTCGCCGCATCAAACATTCATTTCCCACGAAAACAATCAGAAATTCAGCTGTTTACCTTATCCGTCGCTCCTTCCGGCCCAGTCACTGCTCCGAGTGATTTCACTTTACATCCCGAAAGCATCTCTGCCGCAGCAGTGACATTTCCCACCATTCTCAAATCAGCTCTGTTATCTCTTAGTGACACTGCAGTGAATCAGTTATTACTTCACTGCCGCAGCAGTGAATTCCCCCTACAAAATTTCCAATTTTACTCCCACATCAGTGATTTCTAACCCATCAACAATTACAGCATTTGCTTTTACTGTCTTCAGTAGAGCTGCTCATAGCTAAACTAAACTTGATAAAACTCTGCACAGTCATTACATGCAATTGAGTAATCACTGATCAGAATTGAACTGAATAGTCATTATTTTTTGCTACAGCTGATTTACAGCAGAACTTGAATTCATCTCCTTGACAAACTGGCATCATTAATTCTGTTACTTTACTGTCAATCCTGCAAGTCACTTCAGGCAATTTCTATTGTTTAAAGCTCTGTTAAAATGTAGGGAGCATTTGATTTAACCTGAAATCACTGCCGCAGCAGTTTAACAACAACCATAGTTTTACTACACATCTTATGGTTATACTATGGCAGTTAAGACTAACCGATCCATGATTTATTAGAGATTTGTTATTGAATGGTGATCCATCTGATTAAAACTAAAGTAATGAGCCTGTTTTGAAAATGTAAGAAGTAGAAAGTACAGATATTTGTGTACAAATGTAAGGAGTAAAAGTAAAAAGAAGTTTTGTTGGGGTCGCACGCTTAGAGTTTGAGCTCCGTCAAGTTAATTTCTTATTGTCTATTTTTCAATCTAAAATCAATTTTATACACCATCATTTTTGTTTCTTATAACGTGTGAATATACCCCTTGTTGTATTTTACAACTAAAACAACCGGATTGCTTTGTTATCACTAGTTTTGTTTTGATTTCCTAAGTCCGCTAGCTTATAGCCCGTTAGCAGCACCAGCGTGGTTGCCGCTAATCTTGCTTGCATTGTTTACACACTATTTACACACACTACCATTGTTTACTCACTGTTACTTGCTTTAATGGCGAATTTGTGTCCACCTTTGAGTGCAGGTGAGGACAGGTGACGAGCTTCCCACGTATCAACATGGGCACGAAAGGTTCAGTAGACTTCTTGCTCTAAATGAATGGTTATTGACATGGTGTAAAGAACAGAAACTGCTCTTTGTTAATAATTGGAATCTTTTCTGGGAATGTCCTAAGCTTTTCCGTGCTGATGGCCTGCACCCCAGCAGAGTCGGAGCGGAACTGCTGTCGGACAACATCTCCAGGACATTTGCCTAGTAAGTACATTCTCAAATGATTGCTACGATGGCTTTTGTTCTGAACGCTTAAATGATAGTACTTGCACTGTCCAATCTACAGGGTGGGCCATTTATATGGATACATCACACATCAAACTTATTGGGAATTTCACAAGAAAAACAATGGTGTGCTTGGTTTTAACATAACTTTATTCTTTCATGAGTTATTTACAAGTTTCTGACCACTTATAATGTGCCACAAACAGGACGTTAATATCACCAACCATTCCCATTTTATTAAGGTGTATCCATATAAATGGCCCACCCTGTATAAAGACTCTGTCTGTTCTTCAAATAGAGAGGTCAAAACTTAAATTTAATGCAGGATCTAGAAAAAATCTGATCGTAATTATAAACCAAAAAAAAGCAAAATACATGAACAGAAACCATTTTTAAAGCTTGGGCTCCTAAACATTAGATCACTTGCACCCAAAGCAGTTATTGTGAATGAAATGATCACAGATAATAGTTTTGATGTACTCTGCTTAACCGAAACCTGGCTAAAACCTAATGATTATATTGGTCTAAATGGGTCTACTCCACCAAACTACTATTATAAGCATGAACCCCGTCAGAGTGGTCGTGGTGGTGGTGTTGCAACAATATATAGTGATATTCTCAATGTTACTCAGAAAACAGGATACAGGTTTAATTCATTTGAAATACTTTTGCTTAATGTTACTCTGCCAGATATGCAAAATAAATCTCTCCTATCTCTTGTTTTAGCTACTGTGTATAGACCGCCAGGGCCATATACAGATTTCCTAAAAGAATTTGCAGAATTCCTTTCAGAACTATTGGTTAATTTTGATAAAGCGCTAATTGTCGGAGATTTTAACATTCACGTTGATAATACAAATGATGTATTAAGACTTGCGTTTACTGACCTAATAAACTCTTTTGGAGTCAAGCAAAATGTCACTGAGCCCACTCATCGTTTTAATCATACGCTAGATTTAATTATAATCGCATGGAATTGATCTTACTGATATAGATATCGTACCTCAAAGCGATGATGTTACTGACCATTTCCTTGTATCGTGCATGCTGCGTATCACTGATATTAACTATATGGCTCCTCGTTATCATTTTGGCAGAACTATTGTTCCGGCCACCAAAGATAGATTTACAAATAACCTGCCTGATTTATCTCAACTGCTCTGTGTACCCCTTAATACACAGGATCTAGACAAAATGACTAGCAATATGGGCACCATCTTCTCCAATACGTTAGAAGCTGTTGCCCCCATGAAATTGAAAACAGTTCGAGAAAAACGTATTGCGCCATGGTACAACAGTAATACCCATTCTCTCAAGAAAGAAACTCGTAATCTTGAGCGCAAATGGAGAAAAACTAACTTGGAAGTTTTTAGAATTGCATGGAAAAACGGTATGTCCAGATATAGACAGGCTTTAAAAGCTGCTAGGGCCGAGCATATCCGCAAACTCATAGAAAATAACCAAAACAATCCAAGGTTTTTATTTAGCACAGTGGCTAGATTAACAAATAACCAGATGCCACCCAATCTAAATATTCCTTTACAGTTTAATAGTAATGACTTTATGAAGTTCTTCACTGATAAAATAGATAACATCAGAAATACAATAACCAATGTAGATTCTACTGCGTCTAATGTCAACTTCTTTCGTCACACCCAAAAAAAAACTGCAGTACTTTACCGCTATAGGACAGGAAGAGTTAAATAAACTCATCACTGTGTCTAAACCAACAACATGCCTATTAGATCCCGTACCCACTAAATTACTAAAGAATTGTTACCTGTGGCAGAAGAACCGCTTCTCAATATTATCAACTCATCGTTATCTTTAGGTCACGTCCCTAAACCATTCAAGCTGGCGGTTATTAAGCCTCTTATTAAGAAACCACAACTAGACCCCAGTGAACTGGCAAATTACAGACCCATTTCTAATCTTCCATTTATGTCTAAAATTTAGGAGAAAGTTGTATCTGCTCAGCTGTGCTCATTCCTGCAAAAAAATGATATCTATGAAGAATTTCAGTCAGGTTTCAGGCCACATCACAGCACAGAAACGGCACTTGTTAAAATCACCAATGACTTGCTTCTTGCGTCAGACCAAGGTTGCATCTCATTGCTAGTTTTACTTGATCTTAGTGCTGCGTTCGACACTATAGATCATGACATACTAATAGATCGACTACAAAATTATGCAGGTATCCAAGGGCAGGCTTTAAGATGGTTTAGATCCTACCTGTCTGATTGCTACCACTTTGTTTATTTAAATGGGGAGTCATCTCAGTTATCACCAGTAAAGTATGGAGTGCCACAAGGATCTGTCCTAGGTCCTCTACTATTTTCAATATACATGCTGCTCCTTAGTAATATTATTAGAAAACACAGGATTAGTTTCCATTGTTATGCTGATGATACTCAACTATATATCTCAACAAGACCAGATGAAATGTCTAAATTATTGAAGTTAACAGAGTGTGTTAATATAAAAGATTGGATGACCAATAATTTTCTGCTATTAAATTCAGATAAGACAGAGATATTACTTATTGGACCAAAAAACAGTACACAGAATCTTTTGAATTACAATTTACTAGACGGATGTACTGTTACTTCCACTACAGTCAAAAGTCTGGGTGTTATATTAGACAGCAACTTGTCTTTTGAAAATCATATTTCTCATGTTACAAAAACGGCATTCTTCCATCTTAGAAACATTGCAAAGCTACGAAACATGTTACCTGTTTCTGACGCAGAAAAGCTAGTTCATGCATTCATGACCTCTAGACTGGACTATTGTAATGCACTACTAGGTGGTTGTCCTGCATCTTCAATAAACAAGCTACAGATAGTCCAAAATGCAGCTGCTAGAGTCCTTACCAGGTCAAGAAAATATGATCATATTACCCCAATTTTAAAGTCTCTGCACTGGCTACCTATTAGGTTCCGCGTCAACTATAAAATATTACTTCTTACCTATAAGGCACTTAACAGTTTAGGTCCTGCGTACCTAACTAGTCTTCTACCACGCTACAATCCATCACGCTCCCTAGGGTCGCAAAACTCTGGACTGTTGGTAGTACCTAGGATAGCAAAGTCCACTAAAGGAGGTAGAGGTTTTTCGCATTTGGCTCCCAAACTCTGGAACAGCCTTCCAGATAACGTTCGGGGTTCAGACACACTCTCTCTGTTTAAATCTAGATTAAAGACACATCTTTTTAGCCAAGCATTCAAATAATGCATCTCATAAACTTTTCCTGCATTTATATCTGATCAAATGTTCATTATTAATCTTTTAGCTCTGGTTTAATAAATCTTTCCTTTCTTAGTTTGAACAGCAGCTACGCTAATTATGTTCCTATTTGTTCTCTGTTTCTGCCATGGGATTGACATCCCACGGTAACTAGGAATTCACAAGCTCCAGTCTGGATCCAGAACACTTAAGAAGAGATGATGCCAACCCCACAGAGGACTTCAGATGATACCAACCCTGGAACAACATATAGCACTATCGAATTCTGCTACTATTTATAGTGTTCTTTGTCTGCTTTGATTACGTCATTAATTGATCTTTACCACACATCTCTGCCATATGTACATCAAGCTACTACTACATATATTGTGAAAACGTTAATTTGGTGTAAAGTTGCTTTGCAACGATATGTATCATGAAAAGCGCTGTAGTAAAGGGGACTCACGTCACCAATGACGCTGTGATTTTTGGGTCACACGTCACTCAAGGTGCAGATGTGAGTATATCAGATGACCAGTTCCCACCTTGCTTGGTTCAATACATCAGTCAAGGACTGTCAATTCGGCAATATGTTCAATAATTTGAGAATTGCACTCTGGAGGGAGTTGGTCAACTGATTTATCTGAAAGTTTGGTGGTTTTGCTAGCTAGTAGAGCCTTGGATCATCAACACAAGGAAGACACAATTGTAATAAAATTAATGAAATTTATTAACAATAGATATGCAAGAGTAAATACAACAACTAGTGATAAAACCAATAAATGAATATGCACTGCTAATAGATAATAGGCAACTATGCATGGAAAAAAAAAAGATATCAAATAAATCATAAAGCAAATAAATGGAGTGAATACAGAATGGCAGAATGCAATGGTGTTGAGCTGAATGTAGCAATGGAAGAGATTTCTATGGTAATGTTGCTTATGGAAAACCACTTAATGACTCTGGTAGACTTAACGATAAATAACTGCTTATTTATCTTTGAACAAACAATATAGCTATCGTTTGTAATGCTGACCCCAAGTAAATGTTATCTAAACAGGTTAGAAAACATAGGCTGCAGGTATAAACTAAGCCAAGGTCTTTAGGAAAGAGGTTTGGTAAGTTTATAGTTACGTTCCACGTGGTCGGGTGATCAGTCCGGCGGCAGAGACGTCTTCCACTGGTGATGCAGATTGCGTACAGTGGGGAGGGCACAGAGTTGCGTTCCGGTAGCCGTCGATGTGCTGACCTGGAGATTTCTGAACTTCTGTTGTGCCAAAGGGGTCCTTCGAGCATGGACCAGGCAGATGGGTCTTCACAGGGTCCTTTGCAGCTGGGCTGTGTCGTCGAGGAGCTGTGTGTTTCAGGCAGTGTCTGCCTATGTGGAGGTCCTTTGTGGACTGGGCTGCGCTGCTTTCGGAGTGGCAAGAGTCAGACGGGGTCCGTCACTGCTGGGTCCTTTGCAACTGAAGGGCAGCCGAATGCAATAAAGAAGGTTACTCAAGAGCTGAGCTGAACCTTAGCTGTCTTGAAGTCTCTTTCCTCGTCAGGCCAGAAACTCAGGACGTTGCATCTGTAAGTGTCCTTTCCCTCGCAGGATTGGAACTCAGAACACAGATGGTCTGTTACAGTCTCTCTGGATGAAAGACTCAGAACGTTGTTGATCTGCTGTTGTCTCAACCGTGTCGGAGACTCAGAACAAGGTGTGTCTTTTGGAAGGGTACATTTATCCCTTTCTGATGAGGAGGAGATTGGAATCTGGCGCCTCTCCGTTCCAGGAATGTGATTGGCCGCTTGTGTCCGTGGTGGCCATGGTGTTGCCCGCCCTAGTGTGGAACTTACTTGCATATAGTGGAGTACAAAGTTAAACAGTGTCTTTAACATTTTACCCATGCAACATTTCTTTACCAAACCTCTTTCAAATTGTTATGCACATCATGAGGAGCAAAAAGAGTCCAAACATGATGGGAAACTACTAAACAATCGCTCATTTATACCGTAATATGTTATTCAGCCTGCTTCCGTGAACTGTTATGTTAACAGTCAATGGCCATCAACATAAACCGTACTTTATGTGAGGGTGACGTGAATACGGTTAGGGTTATGTCAATTTAAGGTCTCCAAATATAGGTATGAATGGATTTGAATGGATCTCTGTGGCCTTTCTTTGTTTCGGCTGCTGCTGTTGCATCCAGAGTTCAGAAGGAATTTTTATGGCAGTCATTCCTAAACCTTAAGATTGGTGAGGGTCAACCCATAGTCCAATGAGAAGTCCTCTTTTAGGTGGTCGTGGGTGCAGGAGGTCTCCCTCCCTGTCCTGCTAGAGGTGTCTGGCAGTTGTCTTGGCATCTTATCTGATGTTTCTGAACATTTGTTTATTCTACTCCACCAAGATCCAATCACAGTGTGGCACATCTCCCTCCAAACCTGGCAGTTAGGAAGGGCTCTGCCATAAACTGATCCTTGGAATGCCATCTTGACTGTTGTTTACTACAGCGCTATACAAATAAATTTGAATGTGAATTGAAAAGTAAAGAGTGAAGTAAAGTACTGATATCAGAAAAATCTACTTAAGTACAGTAACAAAGTATTTGTACTATGTTACTTCCCATCTCTGGGTATGACTCAGTGTTTTTGTCACATAACGATCTCTCTGTAACTTTAAAATGGTCCAACTGGACAGGTATTGGCGTATATACAAACATTCATGTTCTCTGGGACTGCTGATTGAAGTTACTGCTTTTGAATTTTGTGTATGATGTCTGCTCAAACAAAAAATGAACTTAGCATTTTCAACTATTCCGCTTGTTTAAATTTATCTGATAGAAATGTAAGTGAAACAGTAAGGCAACAGCGTTTTATAATTCTTATGTTATTAATATCAGGGAATGTTTTACCAAATCCCGGTCCTCATAAAGACACTACTTTAACTTTTAAAGTTGCTGATTTTAAATCCAGATCAGGACTGGGTTTTATTTATATGAATGTGAGAAGCCTGCTTCTTAAGTTAGACTTTGTGCGTATCTGGGCAAAAAATACCAGTGCTGATTTTATGGTAATATCTGAAACATGGCTTAATAAAACGGTTTCAGATAATGCCATAGCTATTGATGGTTATACTGTTTATAGGGCTGATAGATCAAGAAGGGAAGGAGGGGTCGCAGTTTATGTTAAGGATAGCTTTGAAGTTACTGTTACTTTCTAAGTCAGTAATTAAAAAATATGAATTATTAGCTCTAAACCTTATAGTCTCTAAGATCTTACATGTTACTGTTGGCTGTTACAGACCCCCATCAACTAGTAAAGATTAGTAATTTCCTCTCTCATGCACTCGGTAACTTCTTTGAATTACAAGAAGCTTGTTCTTCTGGGTGACTTTAATGTGAATTGGCTGCAGTCAGCATCTGATTGTTTTAAAGCAATCTGTGACACTCTTAATCTCTTTCAGTTAGTTAAGACGCCTACTAGACCTAACTTGAAGGATTATAAAAAGTCTACATTAATTGATCTTATTTTTAGTAATGCTCCTGTCACGAATCTGGTCGGTGTCCCGCTGTCCGCTCACCACCAGATGTCACTCTCACCCCATCATCACACTCCGACTGTTGTACCACACCCCGGACTACATCTCCCGTCATGCATCACGCTGATTGCGTCAGCACATGTGACCAGTCAGCAGCACCATAAAAGCCCCGGTCTTTCCCCATGTTAGTCACGGATTGTTGATAGTGTTTCTCCCATTGTTTAGCGTACTCTTGTTTCTAGTTCCTTGTGTTTTTGATTCTCTTGCCTGGCTCCCCGTTTTCGACTGATCGCCGCCTGCCTTCGGACCATCGCTCGTCATCAAGGACTATTCTCTCTCGTCTCGCCTCTGACACTCTTGTTACTGTTGATTTTGACCCAGCCTGTACGACCATGTATCTGTCTCGTCCCTATAATAAAGGCTCGCAAGTGGATCCGCTCGCCTCTCGTCCTTTACTCCGTGTTACAGAACAATCCGTCAACAAGGATCCAGCAGCTCAGGACCTTGCGGTACAGATCATGCTCCTCAAGCAAGGTGAGCGATCGGTTGAGGAATACGTTATGGACTTTCATACATTAGCACATCAGACTTCTATGAGCGATCTGTGTCTGATAATATTTTTCCGTGGAGGGCTCTCTGAACCTTTCGGCTCCTTAATGCCATTGTATCAGCCCCATTGGACTATAACCCAATACCTGAACATTGCACTCCAGATCAGCGGTTCCTCGCTCACTGTGGGTGTCGCGGGGAAGCAACGCGACATCGCGGTAACGCCGGCCGTGCAACCCGCCCATGTAATGGCGGCCGTGCCGGTTCACGCTCACAAAATGTCGGCGGAGACAGAGCTCCGTCACGTCACAGCTGCCATACAAGAGCCATTTAAAGTTACAACTAACTTTTCTTGAGTCAAGTCAAGTTTCCAAGTCTACCCAAGTTGCAGCTGTTTCCTGAGTCAGGTCAAGTTTCCAAGTCTACCCAAGTTGCAGCTGCATTTCCTGAGTCAAGTCAAGTTGCAACTGTGTTTCCTGAGTCAAGTCGTTTCCAAGTCAGTCAAGTTGCAACTGTATTTCCTGAGTCAAGTCAAGTTTCTAAGTCAAGTCAAGTTGCAGCTGTATTTCCTGAGTCAAGTCAAGTTTCCAAGTCAAGTCAAGCTACGGCTGCTGTTCCAGTGTCAAGTCAAGCTACGGTCCTTGTTCCTGTGTCAAGTCAGGTTAAAGCTGTGTTTCATGTGTCAGGTCAAGTCAGAGCTATCGCTCCTATCTCAAGTCAAGTTACAGCCATCTTTCCTGAGCCAAGCACTGTCAAGATGGCCGTCACGCCAGAGCCTCTGCACAAGATGGCCGTCACGCCAGAGCCACTGCACAAGATGGCCGTCACGCCAGAGCCACTGCACAAGATGGCCGCCATCCCCAAGCCTGTTCATAAGATGGCCGCTGTCTCCAAACCGTACCACAAGATGGCCGCCATCCTAGAACCCTCGGCCAGCACTTGGACGCCGCCTGGGTCATGATGGCCCACGTGCTGGACTCACCCCTAATGACGGTATTGGCAGCTAAAATGGCGCTCCTTCACGCCACGGCGGCTACCCTGGGGTCAAGTCAGGCTTCCAAGTCAAGTCAAGACACAGAGTCAAGCCAAACTAAAGCTGCGGTTCTCCATGAGTTAAGCCAAGACACAGCTGTCGTTCTCCATGAGACAGGCCAAGTCACAGCTGTTCCCTACGAGTCAAGTCATGTTATGGCTGTTGTTCATGAGTCAAGTCCCGTTACAGCGAATTTCCATGAGCCAAGCCAGGTTACAGCAGATCCTCATGAGCCAAGTCAAGTTGCTGCTGTTATTCCAGAACCAAGTCAAGCTTCAGCCGCTGCTCCAAAGTCAAGTCAGGCTACAGCTGTAGCTTCCAGGTCCAGTCAAGCTTCCAGGTCCAGTCAAGCCTCCAAGTCCAGTCAAGCCTCCAAGTCCAGATCTCCAAGAGTCAAGTCAGTTCACTACCGATTTCCACGAATCAAGTCAAGTCACAGCCAATCTCCACGAACCAAGTCAAACCACAGCTGATCTTCATGAGCCCAATGAAGTTATTGCTGCTGCTCCAGAGCCAAGTCACGTCTTGTCTGACCTTCCAGAGCCCCATCACATCTTGTCTATCTGTCCAGAGCTTCACCATGTCTCGTCTGACGGCCCAGAGTCAAGTCACATCCCGCCTGACGGCCCAGAGTCAAGTCACGTCCCGCCTGACGGCCCAGAGTCAAGTCACGTCCCGCCTGACGGCCCAGAGTCGAAGTCCCGTCCTGCCCGACGCCCAGAGTCACGCCACGCCCTGCCTGACGCCAAAGTCACGCCCCGCATGACGCCCAGAGTCACGCTCAATCCCGCCTGACAGCCCAGAGTCAAGTCACGTCCCGCCTGACCGCCCAGAGTCAAGTCACGTCTCGTCTGAGCGCCCAGAGTCAGCTCCTGAGATCACGTCTGTTCACAAGTCAGCTCCTGAGGTCACGTCTGTTCACAAGTCAGCCTCTGTGGTCGCGCCTGATCCCAAGCCTGCTCCAGAACTCACGTCTGTTCACAAGTCAACTCCTGGGGTCACGTCTGGTCTCAAGTCTGCTCCAGAGCTCCCGTCTGGTCTCAAGTCTGCTCCAGAGCTCCCGTCTGGTCTCGAGTCTGCTCCAGAGCTCCCGTCTGGTCTCAAGCCTGATCCAGAGCTCCCGTCTGATCACAAGCCTGCTCCAGAGATCTCATCAGACCACGAGTCAGCGCCAGTGACCTCTCACGTCGGAGAAGCCGCGCCAATGCCTCCAGAGGTATCAGCGCCTGTTGTAGAACCTCTTATGGAGGGGGCGTTATCCTTTAAACTCTCTGCTTCTCCCTTTATTCTGTTTGCCTCCTCTGTCCCTGTTCCCCCCAGGTCCCAGTCCATGATGCGGGTTCCTGCTCAGCCCTGGAGGGCCCTGGCGCCTCCTGTTGCGCCCTGGAGGGTCCCTGCACCTCCTGCTCTGCCTCCGGCTCCGCCCTGGAGAGCTCCTGCGCCTCCGGCTCCGCCTCCTGCTCCGCCCTGGAGGGCACCTGCGCCTCCTGCTCCGCCCTGGAGGGCTCCGGCGCCTCCTGCTCCGGCTCCGCCCTGGAGGGCTCCGGCGCCTCCTGCTCCTGCTGGGTCTCCGGCTCCGCCCTGGAGGGCTCCTGCGCCTCCTGCTCCGCCCTGGAGGGCTCCTGCGCCTCCTGCTCCGCCCTGGAGGGCTTCTGCGCCTCCTGCTCCGCCTCCTGCTCCGCCCTGGAAGGCTTCCTCCCTACCGGTTCTGCCTCAGTCTCCTGGCCCTCCCACCGCTCCCCAGGACTGTTTTGCTGTTGGAGCGTCTGGAAGCCGCTCCTTGGGGGGGGGGCTATGTCACGAATCTGGTCGGTGTCCCGCTGTCCGCTCACCACCAGATGTCACTCTCACCCCATCATCACACTCTGACTGTTGTACCACACCCCGGACTACATCTCCCGTCATGCATCACGCTGACTGCGTCAGCACATGTGACCAATCAGCAGCACCATAAAAGCCCTGGTCTTTCCCCATGCTAGTCACGGATTGTTGATAGTGTTTCTCCCATTGTTTAGCGTACTCTTGTTTCTAGTTCCTTGTGTTTTTGATTCTCTTGCCTGGCTCCCCGTTTTCGACTGATCGCCGCCTGCCTTCGGACCATCGCTCGTCATCAAGGACTATTCTCTTTCGTCTCGCCTCTGACACTCCTGTTACTGTTGATTTTGACCCAGCCTGTACGACCATGTATCTGTCTCGTCCCTATAATAAAGGCTCGCAAGTGGATCCGCTCGCCTCTCGTCCTTTACTCCGTGTTACAGCTCCTCGTAAGTACTCTTTGGCCTTTGTATATGCAAACGGTGTTAGTGATCACTGTGTCGTTGCCATAGTCAGAGACACCAAATTACCCAAGCATAAACCACGTATTATTACTAAACGATGTATACGACATTTTAATGAACAAGGTTTTCTTTTTGATGTAGCACATTATGATTGGGATAGGATCTTTCTTATCCCTGATGTTGAGTCTGCCTGGAAATATTTCTATGATGGTTTTATATCAATCATCAATAGACGTGCACCTTTTAAAAAATTCAGTGTTAAAGGTAGGGATAATCCTTGGTTTTCTGAATCCCTATCTGTTCTTATTCGTGAGCGGGATGTTGCTTGGGCAAAAGCTAGAAAATCTGATTTCGGGATAAAAGCACTGTTGCTATCAGAAAAGCTAAAGCTGATTATTTTACTGTAAATACTACTATTAATTTAAATAATCCTAAGAAAATTTGGCAGAATATAAAGTTAAAAAAATCAGGCAGTAAAAACACTTCTAGCTTTCCTTCATGTATAAATATGGATTCCACTAGCATATCAGGTAAAGGACAAGTGCTCAATTGCATTTTGTTGCTTCTGGGTTTCTATTTCTGACCCTAATTTAATTAATGCAGAAAGTCATTATAAAAAGGAGGAGTTCAGATTTAAAGAAATTAAGAGCACTGATGTTCATAAAGCACTTAGATTGCTTGATACAAACAAATCACCAGGCCCTGATTGTGTGGAATCTGTATATCTGAAACTGGCAGCAGATATTATTACATCCCCTTAAACTTATTTTTTTTTAATCTTTCAATAAATACTGGTGTCATTCCAGAAATTTGGAAATCAGCTTTTGTTGTTCCTCTATTAAAAGAGAGAGATCCTACTATATTGAATAATTATAGACCAATTTCAAAGCTTTGTGTTTTATCAAAGATCTTAGAAAACCTTATTAGTGAACAGCTCACATGTTATCTGAATGTAAATAAAGTGCTGTCTATTAATCAATCTGAGTTTCGCAAAAAACATACAACAGATATCAAAATAACTACAACAGCTATTTTGAAAGTTTTAAATGATATTGTGGGTTCATTGGATAATGGTGATTTATTCGCTTCTCTTTTTATTGATTTATCAAAGGCTTTCGACACAGTGGATCATGAAATATTGTAGCATAGATTGTTGGTTTATCAAGTCATGTTATTCTCTGGTTTACAAATTATTTAAGTGGAAGGACTCCACTTGTGTGTTCAAGCTGAAGGTAAAATCTGAGATTTTTGGAGATTGCCAAAGGTGTTCCCCAAGGATCTGTGCCGGGCCCCTTTTATTTACCATTTTCATAAAAAGTCTTGATTATGACATTCAGGATGCCAACTTTCATTTTTATGCAGATGATTCTGTCATGTATTGTAGCGCTGCTTCTGGACAGCAAGCCCTGTATAAGTTTCAGTTGGCATTTGATATCATTCAATCAAGGCTTTATCATTTAAAACTGCTTCTGAATGCTGATAAAACTAAGTATATGTTATTTTCAGGTTCAAAACAATTTGAAAATAATTTAATCTCTCTTCAGACCTTACAAGGTACTGTGACTGAATTAGTAAAAGAGTACAAATATCTTGGCATCGTTGATGACGATGTCCTATCTTTTAGTTCTCAAAACTGAAAATCAAGCTTGGATTTTATTTTAGGAACAAGTTCTGTTTTTCATTTAATGCAAGAAAGAAATTTGTTTCTGCCACCTTTTTATCTGTACTTGATTATGGTGACGTAGTGTATCAGTTTGCACCATCTTATCTTCTTTCTTCCTTAGATGCTATTTATCATGATGCTTTAAGGTTTATATCAGATTGCAAATCCTGAACTCATCACCGTACTTTGTATAACAGAGTAGTTTGGCCTTCTCTGTCTACTAGAAGGAAAATGCACTGGTACCTAATTATTTATAAATCCATACTGGGGATGTTGCCTTCTTATCTCTGTTGTCTTATACAACAGAAAATTGTTGAGAAATATTTCCTTTGTTCACAAAATTGTTATACTCTCTCTGTTCCTTTTGTTAGAACTGAACTAGTTTAGAAGGCTTTTATGTATGCAGCTCCATCTGATTGGAATTTTCTTCAGTCCAAACTGAAATTACAAAATTTGCTGTCTCTGACTCATTTTAAATCTGTTATCCGGCAAATGGAAGATGACCGAACGAAATGTAATTGTTTTAAGTGAATAGTCTCTTTGTGTTGTGTATATCTGTGATGAAACTGATTGTATTGCTGCCTATTTTGGCCAGGACACTCCTGTTAAAGAGATTTTTAATTTCATAGAGTCCTTTCTGGTTAAATAAAGGTCAAATAAAAAAAAAAAAAAAAAATTGTGCAGTCGTAAAAAGTCAAATCTTTCAAAATTCTCCCTAAAATTCATTAATAATTCCCTTTTGAGCTAAATTACCTGTTTACCCCGACATTGCTTTGAGTAGTATTGAGTTCTCTTCTGATATGCGCCAGAAGGAAATATGGTATTGAGTGGAGACACTCTCATTCTGGAGTATTGCCAGGTAAAATGAATAAAAGTGCAAAACATATGAGGAGAAGTGAAATAGCTAAAAAAAAAAAAAGCGCACCCAAGGTGGTAGGGCAAGATGTGAAACAGCATATTGGTTACTTATGTAACCCTCACAACCCAATGGAGGAAACAGGGATGCTATGTCTTACTTGGGAGCCCTAATGATATTTGACATAACTGTGTTACAAGGATTGGCGGTGCAGATGAGGGCAAGTGACAGCATGCCAGTGACAAATGCATGCACAAAATCTTACCCCAAACTTACCCAGCACTCCATGTAAGCTTTGTAGTACTGAAAGGACTGAAAGGACATAAGTCACCATGGGGAAGATTGTAGCCGCCATTGCTATCTCTCTTTTCAATCCTCTTTTATATCCACTTTTGAAAGAGTGTTTTTACAGCCAGAACCACTTATGCTGGGAAATCATGCCTAAGCCCACATGGGAAAAGGCCACTGTGGAGGCCACATCCTACCCATATGAAGGTAACATGTGGAGGATACACTTATGGACTGACTTCAGAGCAGTATTACATATTGAATGAAGCTCTGTGGTCAGTCTTACTTGAAGAGGAATGAAATACCAAGACTGAAGATGGACAGAAACAGTTTTGTCAAGAGATGCTGTAAATTTACCGATATCATGGAAAATACACATAGGGGATTACCAACAGGGAACCACTACATATGGGCACCTAGCCCAGTACAGGGGCTGACCAAATGGGCATGCATTGCAAGTATTGGGCCTGGCGCTGGGCTCCTCTGCCGAACGTGGCTGCCAGAGGTTACTCATATCCAGGGTTCAGCAACTGCGGAACTCACCTGGAGAGACAAAGGCCCTTATATCCCATGAGATGAGCCAGACCTCCCACAGATTACCTGTTCATACCCAAAACACCGGAGGACCCTGGAGATTTTGGCATGTATCCAGGCTGGGGTCTCAGGATAATCTGGGAGTTAGCCCACCCAAATTCTAGGCATGTTTCATTTACCGAAAATGCCTGTAGTTCCCCCACACTCTTGATGAAGGTGAGAGTGGTCAAAGAGTGCTGTCTTCAAGGACAGGATCTTAAGCTCAACTGACTCAAATGGCTCCAAGGGGGCTCTCTGCAGTCCAGAAAGGAGCACCGAGAAATCTCAAGAGGGGAAGATGCATGGTCTCAGAGGATTTAACCTCCTGGTGCCTCTCAGGAACCTGATGATCAGATTGTGCTTTCCCAAGGACTTGCCATCCACTGTATTGTGATGTGCTACAATAATGGCAATATATACTTTCAAGGTGGAGGGGTCAGCCTCCACTCCAACCTCTCTTGCGTAAAGGAAAGCACAGAACTGATTGGGCATCTCTGGGGGTCTTCTCGGCTGAAAACACCACTCAGCAAACAGACTTCACTTTAAGACATAAGCTTGCCTTGAAGAGGGAGCTCTGGTTTTAGTGATAGTGTCTACCACAGCAGTTGGTATGCTGCTTAAGACCTCCACGTCCTGTCCAGGAGCTACACATGAAGGTCTATATGCGGGTGCCAGGGTGTGTCCTGTCCCTGAGAAGTCCTTCCTCAGTAGAATTTGCCAGAAAGGGGCTGCTGCAAGGAGCACAAGGTCTGGGAACCAGTTCTGGATGAGTAAGTGCCATCTAGCCAATCAACATGACTTGATCCTAGTCCTCCCTGACCTTGCACAGTGGCCCCTTGGTCTGGGAGTAAAATAGCGGGCTGAGGAAGGATTGCTAGGAAACAAACAGGTCTACCTAGGCTTTCCTGAACTGACTGCAAATCACCTGGACCACCTGGGGATGGAGTGGGCATTCTCCTGGAAGCATAAGCTGTCATGAGAGTGTGTCAACTGCAAAGTTGAAATCATCTGGAATGTGAATGATGTGAAGAAACCTGAGCTGCTGCTTAATCTAGAGGAGGAAATATAAAAGCAAAGTCTAAAAATCCAGCAATAGATCAGCATCATGGTCACGCAATCTTGGAGTCGGCTGTGTAGCCAGTGCTAAAGCATTCTCATATGCATCAGTCGAAGTGGCGTTACTGCAGCTGTGGATGCCATATGTCTCAGGTATCTCTGAAATTGTTTTAGTGGAACTAATGTTTTCCCCCAGAACAAATTCAGTCAATTCAGCACCGAATGGCCATGATTATTCATGAGATGCATTGTCATATTGATGAGTCCAACTCCATACAGAGAAAAAAAAGAACCAATTGTGGAGATGAGAATACGGATGCCCACTTGCCTTAAGGTCAAGGGGACCCTCTGTGACTTGCACACACACAGGAGTGCACATACATTTTTCAGTCTGGTTTTTATGAGAGCACCTGGAGATTTGGTTTGGTGCTTACACTGTACATAGTGTGACCCATGTAAATATAACTATAAAAATAAATTAATAATAGTTGTTACAACCCCTGGCTCAGAGGAAAGCATCAAAAGGGACACACACACACGACTATGACTGAGCTCAAAAGGAAAAGACTTTATTAATCAACAGTTAATTCCAAAAATAGAAGAATAATAAAATAAAACAATGTTTCTGTAAGCAATGTTCAGTTTTATCAGTGCGTAATGCGGGGTGTCTGAATGAACGTGTAACGTGTTGTTGCTGTGTCAAAAAATGTACAAAGCAAAATCCAAAACATAACCAAAATGGGAAACCAAAACGAAACCAAAGGCAAAGCAAAATCTAAATCAAAGAAACAAACCCAAAAGAAGGAGAAACTCAAACAAAGCCTTAAACCCAAGTCCGCACTCTAACAAGTCTATCAATCTCTTTTAAAAGAAGCGCCCCAGTCGGCGTCAGGTGCAGCCAATGAATCCCCTATCAGATTAAATCGTAGGCGGAGCAACCAGTCACCACGCTTCCAAAACGAACGTGCAGGGATCGTCACATAGTAATAATAACATTATTGGACTTTATTTATTTATTTATTTTTAATAAATAGTAAGTATAGTAATAGTAATAGCAAGTAAGTACAGTAGTCAACATTTTAATTGGATCAAAATCTTTCATCAAAGTTGTCTTAAAACCAAAACAATACCCGTGCTTGTCTTTGACTAACTTTTTTGATCCACTTCAAATGTTGACTACTGTATATGTGCATCATAGGTATGTAACGATATGAAAATTTCTGATCATGATTATAGTTACTTATCAGTATTATCACGGTATTGTTAAAATGTACTGGAAATGTTCTGACACATAAATCACTTCACCAAGTTTTATATTTAAAAATCAACAAACAACTAATAAAATGACTTTTTGTTTGCATAATCACTAAAACAACAACAGTAGCCTACCAATGATGTCCGGATTTTAAATGACAACGTGACTGACAACAGTTTAACAGTTTAGCATGTTCAAATATCGAATGTAAATTTTCAAATAAAGCTGTGAAAAAGTTTCATAAAAAGATAAACCTCACATTTCAGGTTTTAAAATAAAAAAGGTGCAAGTCAAAATGATAATTGATTTAATAAATTATTATATGTATTTTATCTGTTCCATAAATAATCTAGATAACTGGTCTAAATTGTTTAAATGCGTAGAATCCACTTAAGCTTGTTTTTCATCAAAATTTATGCTACAGCGGGCATGCAAATTCTTTCTTTTTTATTGGCCAGACAAAAACGACACACAAGCTTAATGTAAATGTAAGTTTCTGTAAATCCACTGTATGACACTAGATGGCCTACGGAAGCTGATTCCCGTGAACTCCGTGGATAAAGCAGCATTGTGATTAAGAACACTTCTTTAGGTATTACATGGAGCAAAAGGTAAAAACAAAATGTTGAATCCTTTCTGAAGACAGTCAGAACCTTCAGAGGTACATTCATGTAATTGATTCATTCATATATTCATTATAACTCCCGATTTATGTTTCTGCCAGTGGGTGACCAACCCCCAAGCCAGATGATGAAGAAGATTCGTGCTGGCACCCTCTCATACAATAATGCACTCTTGACATTTACCATTAAAATAACACCAAAAGCGCGAAAACGAGAATAAAGTCGTAAAAGCTGCAATGCATTTCTTATTGCTTAAAATGAACGGAGACCATCTCGTGTTTTTCCGTGGGTGCTTGATTATTTCCATAAGGGATTGGCGCCTATGCCCTTAGCACTCTTTTAAAACATCCGCTGTTTTAAAACGAAACTACTCTGCGTGCCGTGCGCAAATGAGACTGTTACGTAAAACTGTGCTTTATACTGTACAGTATTTATTTGTCATCAGTTGATCAAATCGCGGTAATCAAATACAGATTTAATGATAATTAAAATATGAAACGGTAATACTAACCGTGGGGAATTAAATCATGATTTATCGTCAAACCGGTAATCGTTACATCGCTAGTGCATCAGTGAATGAAATATGTCAGATTTGCATTTTGCTCTGAAACAACAGCGCATAGCCTAGATTTTATGCTGGAAATCGTATGTAGTAATACAGTTAGTCAATTTAAAATTAGTCAACTTATGTGCACCCCTGTTAATACCTACATCACCATACTGAAAAAGATACTTGCAATCCAAATCCAAAATGTGAAATCTTATAAATGTGCGTGCAGAGAATGTGTCTCCGGTTACTGTTGTAACCTTGGTTCGCTGAGAGCGGGAGTGAGACATTGCAAAGCATGGCAGTGGGAACTTCTCCCCTTCTCTGTAATCACACAGCTATAGGCAGCAACAAACTGCACTCAAATTGCAAGCACAGCCATAAACCAGTGAGGCTGGCACATCCAGCTTGTAAAACCTGGCTCCAGCTTGAGGTGCCTACCCCTTTGAAGTCTGACGCTAAAGTGCCCTTTCAGTCCACGATTGTGCTTTTGTAATGCCATTTCACCCCTGGTCCCTTCCGGTCTGTGCATGCCACTGCTCTCTCCTCCTCTGGACAGGAACCTGAGGACGAAGGCTTGGCAGCTAAAGAGGGCCCGCTATCGCAGCTCCTCTTTGGTCATTGGCGTCTTTTCCTGGATTCCGACCACTGTTTGCGATCACGGACCAGCAGACCAGAAGGTCTGTGGAATGGACATAGTCCGAGTCAGTTGCCTCTGCATGGGCCAGGAGGGGAGGAGTTCCACTGTGATGCTTTGCAATGTAGAGTGAACGCTCAAAAGGGAACCAACCCAATGCAGCACATATAACTTGCAAAGGTGCACCTGTGAATAGCGCCTTGCGACATAAAATTACAGTATGCTTTAATGCCTAGAGATAAAGACAGCCCGCTTCTCTCAAAAAACCCCTGCAGAACCCCTGCAATGCCCACCAAAGCAGACCAATAATCAACTAGATTTACTGTTTAAATCTGTGCATCCCAAGCACTTGAACTGGACACAACAAATGAAGCCTTTCTTGTTCCAGTGAGGAATGAATGAACAGTCAAGAATGACACCATCAGAATAATCCATCTCGGGAGGCAATAAATCTTTGTCTAGTCCAAGGGCAAAATACTGAAAGGGCCTGCAAGTCTCCTACTTTCTCAGGTGATGTTAATGCCAATAACAGCACTTCAGGGTCAGAAATTTCTCAGAAGATGACTCCATAGGCTCAAAAGGAGCATCTGACAAGCCTTCCAAGACTATAACAAGACCCCATGAAGAAACTCTCTGTCTGAAGATAGGCCTCAGCCATCTGGTACTGCATAGAAAGCTAGAAATTAAAGATTTTCCTCCCAAAAGTTTGCATTAATATGTATATGACTAGCCCTTTATTCATAGCAGGGACTTAACCCTGCTGAAAGAAGCTACTGAAGGAACTCCCAACCTCTGCCAGATCTATCAATTTCAGGTGGAGTCTCAGTATCCTGGGCCTCAGCCCTTCCTCTACAGCTTGTATGCAAAGAAGTTCAGGGCCCTAGAACATAGACTGTCCTCTCCTCACCAAGAGCAGTCCGGACAAACACAAGATAGCCAATCATGTCTGGGAAAAGTATTTCAGAGGTAGAATAAAATCCCTCATCTCCAGGGAATCATGTACCATGTGAGATGATGGCCTTCCTAATTCTATGGGTTGGGTGGTCATCTAAGACCACTCCCCAACCCTCGAAGGAGGTATGACTGTGACAGCAACACACCTAAAGAGTGTGACCTGCCAAGATTCTGCAACATTTCAGGTCTGAGAGGAAGAGTTTCACTAGAAACACAGCCCTCAATCCCGACAACTGCCTGTATACAGGCAAGTCTGAATGTGACAATATGCATCCTTTATGTCTAACGTAACAATTTGCAATCTGAGATTGCATTTATGACATGATAAGTTTAGGCATTTGCTAGTGATTTTCACAAAACTGTTTTGAAAATTGGGGCTAAAATTATGCCTTTATGTTTGCCTTTTATTTAATATACAGATACAGGTAATGGCTCCTCTGCAAACCTATCAGGTTAGGTTCCAGATGTGGGCTGCTTTTATGCAGAGACCAGATATGCGCATACAGGAAATAATGTGGCACAGAAATGGCAGTATAACAGGAATAACAACAGTCAGAAACCAGCAATGGTAACACTGTCTATAATCAGCAACACAGGTGCTGGTCATATAATTAGAATATCTTCAGAAAGTTGATTTATTTCACTAATTCCATTCAAGAAGTGAAACTTGTATAATGTATACATTCATTCCACACAGACTGATATATTTCAAGTGTTTATTTCTTTTAATTTTGATGATTATAACTGACAACTAATGAAAACCCCAAATTCAGTATCTCAGAAAATTAGAATATTACTTAAGACCAATACAAAGAAAGGATTTTTAGAAATCTTGGCCAACTGAAAAGTATGAACATGAAAAGTATAAGCATGTACAGCACTCAATACTTAGTTGGGGCTCCTTTTGCCTGAATTACTGCAGCAATGCGGTGTGGCATGGAATCGATCAGTCTGTGGCACTGCTTAGGTGTTATGAGAGCCCAGGTTGCTCTGATAGTGGCCTTCAGCTCTTCTGCATTGTTGGGTCTGGCATATCACATCTTCCTCTTCATGAGGTTAAGGTCAGGCGAGTTTGCTGGCCAATTAAGAACAGGGATACCAGGTACTGGTAGCTTTGGCACTGTGTGCAGGTGCCAAGTCCTGTTGGAAAATGAAATCTGCATCTCCATAAAGTTGGTCAGCAGCAGGAAGCATGAAGTGCTCTAAAACGTCCTGGTATACAGCTGCGTTGACTTTGGACCTCAGAAAACACAGTGGACCAACACCAGCAGATGACATGGCACCCCAAACCATCACTGACTGTGGAAACTTTACACTGGACCTCAAGCAACGTGGATTCTGTGCCTCTCCTCTCTTCATCCAGACTCTGGGACCCTGATTTTCAAAGGAAATGCAAAATTTACTTTCATCAGAGAACATAACTTTGGACCACTCAGCAGCAGTCCAGTCCTTTTTGTCTTTAGCCCAGGCAAGATGCTTCTGACGCTGTCTGTTGTTCAAGAGTGGCTTGACACAAGGAATGCGACAGCTGAAACCCATGTCTTGCATACGTCTGTGCGTAGTGGTTCTTGAAGCACTGACTTCAGCTGCAGTCCACTCTTTGTGAATCTCCCCCACATTTTTGAATGGGTTTTGTTTCACAATTCTCTCCAGGGTGCGGTTATCCCTATTGCTTGTACACTTTTTTCTACCACATCTTTTCCTTCCCTTCGCCTCTCTATTAATGTGCTTGGACACAGAGCTCTGTGAACAGCCAGCCTCTTTTGCAATGACCTTTTGTGTCTTGCCCTCCTTGTGCAAGGTGTCAATGGTCGTCTTTTGGACAACTGTCAAATCAGCAATCTTCCCCATGATTGTGTAGCCTACAGAACTAGACTGAGAGACCATTTAAAGGCCTTTGCAGGTGTTTTGAGCTAATTAGCTGATTAGAGTGTGACACCAGGTGTCATCAATACTGAACCTTTTCACAATATTCTAATTTTCTGAGATACTGAATTTGGGGTTTTCATTAGTTGTCAGTTATAATCATCAAAATTAAAAGAAATAAACACTTGAAATATATCAGTCTGTGTGGAATGTATACATTATACAAGTTTCACTTCTTGAATGGAATTAGTGCAATAAATCAACTTTTTGAAGATATTCTAATTATATGACCAGCACCTGTACAACACAAAGGATAAACAGCCCTATCAAGCAATGACTTTATAAGCAGCATTTGCCAAAACTGATTTAAGACAGGCATCTGAGGCAGCGAATGGAGGAGTCACAGTATACACAATATACTTTGAGATAAATAATGGGTTACGTTTTTTAAATGTATAATTACAGATATAATGCAAAGAGTATTACAACCATTGCTGGTCTCTCCTGACTAACATAATGGATCAGTGATGTGATACTTACCTGCGGGAGACAGCAGCAGATGGCTTTGCATGCAAATGATGACAAAATGACGGAGATAATGAACTGAAGGAAGGAGAGCACCAACAACAGGCCACTGATCCCAATACTGTGAAGCTTAATAAAATTAGTTTTGGTGTTAAATAAACATCACAATATTGCCCCTCATCCAGAAACAGAGTCTTTTCTGGATTTGAGTACTTAAGTTACTACAATATAGCAAAATATTTAACCTTCATTAAAGCATTAAGAAATACATACTCTTAAAGGATATGTACATGCACTTTCATTTTTTCCATATAGACGATATAGTCCATACTGAACTTCTAATGCAAAAGTAAGGATAGCAAACCCTGAAGATATGGCACTGACCACATTCATTCCAAGAGAAGCATTCACCTATTTATGTAAAGTAAAACGAATACATTTTTATTTATACACACACATATACAGTGCAACTACACTCAAGTGGCCACTTTGAGTATAATTTGGTGGGTATTATATGTCATTTCATTGGCACTAAATGTGTTTATTAACGCTACCATAGGGCAGTTGAATGCTTGAATCTGACTGGCTGAAAAACTTTCTAAGGTTTATAACTATTTTCAGGGAAATGCATGGCTAAAGTAGTTCCAGGCAGGTCTTGCCCGCATTACATGTCCATATCGCTTGATTTCAGTTATTTCAAAGGTCCTTACAGCCCAAAACAGCAAAAGAAGCAAAACCAACAACAACACTGACCAAGCAACGGAGCTGGGTAGATTACTTACAAATTTTAATCAATTACTGATTCCAAATTACATGGCAAAAACTGTAGTTAGTAATGTAATCTATTACATTCATATTATATAATCAGATTTGTTAATTACTTTTTGATTACTTTTGGCCTAACTTCTTTGTTTATCACATTGATTTAAATAGGATAATCTTACCACACCATACATCATACTGATATAAAAATACAAAGAACATACATTACTGTCACAGTTCTCCAAGAATGAAGGAAAATCCAGGTAAGGTTAACTGTAAACACAAACTTTAGTGAAACCACTGGAATCATAAACACAGCAGATGCACAATAACAGTCTTATTCCAAGAGGCAAGAACACAGTCCAATATTCCAAGGAAGATGAAGGAGGAAGGAACGGCACAGGTGTCCACAAAAATCCAACAGGCCATAGGAGAAGACACTGAGTGAGTAACCTCTAGACCAGCCGATGAACTAGTGGAGTGAGTGTGCATTTATAGTGTTCTGATGTTCAGTACTCTAGTGATGGGGGGCGTGGTTGAGTGTTTGGTACTGTGGCTGGTGCATCCGTGACAGTACCCCCTCCTCCACGGGCATCTCCCGACGTCCGGGAACGACAACAAGGCAGGACGGTCCGGGTGGAGCTGGTGGTATTCACCGAGTAATGAAGGGTCGAGGATGTCGTCTTAGTTCACCCAAGATCTTTCTTCAGGACCGTACCCCTCCTAGCCGACGAGGTATTGAAGACGGCCGTCTCGTCACCTGGAATTTACCATTTCCCGGACCTGGTAGACGGTGTCGTTGGCATCGACCTCAGGCGGAGGAGGTACCTCCGGTACTGTGGAAGGAGGAACAATAGGATCAGTGAATGGCTTGAGCAATAATACATGTAAGGTTGGTGAGATGGGGTATTGTCTGGGAAGCTGGAGTCCATAAGTCACTTCATTAATCTGCCTCAAGATGGTGAAGGGACCTATGTAGTGGGGACTCAGCTTTTTGCAGGGTTGTCGCAGGCGGATGTCTCGAGTGGAGAGCCAAACTCGATTGCCTGGATGGTAAAGAGAAGTGTCGCACTGCCCACTGCAGTTGGATGTGAGCTGAGTCCCATACCCTCTCTCGGAACCAATGATCCATGGATGGTACTTTGGACAGCTCTTCTGTCCACAGGAATAGTGGTGGTTGGTAATGGAGTATACACTGGAAGGGGGTTAGTCCAGTAGACTCCTGACGCAGAGAGTTGTGCATACTCGGCCCAAGGAAGGTACTGGCTCCAGCTTTTCTGGTGGTTGTGGCAGTAAGCCCTGAGGTAGCGCCTGACTTCTTGGATCTTCTGCTCGGTCTGGCCGTTTGTCTGTGGGTGGTATCCAGAGAATAAACTCACTGACACTCCCAGCAGTCTGAAAAACTGGCGCCACACTCTGGAAATTAATTGACTAATGTCCAACTAAGATTTTTAGGTTTTTTACATAGGAAGTAGGAAAGTGGAACGGAGCGGAGCGTTCACTGTAACCAGAGATGAATCGGCGGTAAAAGTTTGCAAACCCCAGGAACCATTCAAGATTCTTGATGGTAAGAGGCTGTGGCCAACTCTTCACGGCTTCCATTTGGACACCCTCCGGCGTGATGATGTAGCCGAGGAACTGGATAGTAGGTTGGTGGAACTCCTATTTCTCCATCCTAAGATACAGATGATATTGGCTGAGCTAGTTGAGTACCCGTTGTACATGGTTAATGTGGTCGGAAAGGTTGGAGGAGTAAATTAGGATGTCATCAATGTAGATAACAAATTTGTGTAGCATGTCCTGGAAGATGTCATTCATGAGGTTCTGAAAGACTGAAGGTGAGTTTGAGAGCCCATTCAGCTTGACATATTCATAGTGCCCAGATGGAGTAATGAATTCAGTTTTCCACTCCTCTCCCTGACGGATGTGGATAAGGTTATATGCACTGCGAAGGTCTAGTTTAGTGAAAATGTGAGCTCCACGTAGTTCCTCGAGGGCCTTTGGTACCAAAGGTAGGGGGAAAGCAAACTTGACCATCTGAGAGTTTAGAATGTGATAGTCGATACATGGGCACAAAGAAGAAGCTACACTAAAAAATGCTGGGTTGTTTTTTCAACCCAAATGCTGGGTTAAGACCGCTGGGTAAGAACGCTGGGTTAATTTAACCCAATTTGGGTTAAAACTGGTCTTAATTTATAACCCAGCGGTGCTGGGTTAGGAACGTGGACCTGAGAGAGAGCACGCACGTCGTGTTCACCATATGTCAAAAAAGTGCCAGAAGTCGCCATTTTCTCAGGGTCTGCAGATGGAAGCGAGTGAAGGACGATTTTCGGTAAGTAAAGATGAAAAATGTAAAGTCATCATTCATGATGCGTTTCCGGGAGTATTTTGAGATTTCATGGAACGTGGAAAAAGTCGGAAAAGAGCTTTTATTAGAAAAGACGCTGACGCAGTTTTCGCCTCAGAAATAGTCTTAACAGCCTCTTCTACTGAACGGAAGAGATACCTTTAATACAACGTCTGTGAGTTTCATATGTCATATTTACAGAAGATTTAGGTGTTAATAGAGGGTTATTAACAGATTTACATGTTAATTCGTAAACTTTTTTTCCCATGATTAAACTGAAAGTATTTTCCTAAAGAAAACAGCGTTGTGTAATGAAGACTAGCCTAATTATTTTGAGGCTGATGAAGTTTTAATTGTTAAAAATAATGTTTTGCATGTAATATTTCAGACGTGTTGAGCTTTAAATCTTCATTGTGCCCGCACCGGGGGTTAACGGCACGGAAGACTGTGTGTGAGAGGAGACGATCGTCTCGGCTTCTTCAGAAGAGAGGGAAAGAAAGTAAAGGCAAGTAAAGGTCATAATTTCTATATTATAATTTTTTGACTATTATTAAAAGAATGTTTGCTTTTTTTGTAGATTTTGAAAGCCAGAGACATAGGAGAGCTTCATTCTTTCAGGATTAATGTGAGTTATTTTTAGAAAATACGTTTCTGTTGTCTCCTGTCTCCATTTTGATGCAACAACAGTATGATGACTTGTTCACATTTTATTTAAACCATTGGTGTCCATGTTTTTCATTGCAGAACTCAAACCAACTTTGGAGTTAATGACACAGTAGCCTACTTGTGTGAGGAGGCGATCTTCTCAGCTTCTTCATAAGAGAGGGAAAGACGGTTTAAGGCAAGTAAAGTCATAATGTCATGTTATCAACTTTTTTTTTTTTGTCTAACAGTAAAAAAAGTTTTAAGTAGATGAGCCAGAGACATTATGTAGAAAGCCAGAGACATAGGTGAGCGCTTAATTATTTTGAGATTGATGCAAGTTATTTGTAGAAAATAAATGTTTCTGTTGTCTCCTGCTTGTTTACTTAACATTTTGATGCAACAACAGTATGATGACTTGTTCACATTTTAATTAAACCACTGATGTCTGTGTTTTTCATTGCAGAACCTAAACCAAGAGAAGGCAAGTAAAGGTTATAATTTCATGTTATCTTTTTTTTTTTTTTTTTGACTAAGTGTAAAAGAATGTTTTATGTAGAGGTTAAAAGGCCAGAGACATAAGAGAGCTTCATTCTTTTAAGATTGATGGGAGTTATTTTTTTTAGAAAATAAATGTTATTGTTGTCTGCTACTATAGTATTCTAGAGCACTGTGGTAGACAAAGACAATAAACAACCACACAATATGGTTGAAATTATAAAACAGTCTAGTTACCTATCCTTACAGAATTGGATGCACCTCTGTTTGAACATGGTTACATTTTAACTGTTTTCTTTTTTAAATGTTTTTCTCTTTTAGGCCACTGATGATGTCATTCACTGAATGAATGCTGGACAAAGAGGAGAAATAATCTTTCCCCAAAACTGATGCAACAGTGGTTTTAAAGGAGAAGGCCACGCTGGATAATGTCAAAGATGTTGCACACCTTTGCTGAGCTGATGGGGCTTCTTCATGACGACATCAGTTATCTTAAAGAGATAATGAAAATTGTCAGTGATGCGTGTTCTGTATGCGATTGTCGACTATGAAACAAACCGTAAGTGTATAGTCTGTAATAAACAAAATGTTAAATGTTTGTTCTGTGTTGTTGTTTAGTAGAAATGGAGTTCACACTCATACACATGCTCACAATACTTTACACATTTGCTTGTGTTAAATGTTACAATATCAGTGTTAATGTTGTGGTTTATTAGTGTACTGTCATGCCAGAATAGTTTGTGTAAAAAAAAGAAACTTTTAACTAATTGTACAATTATTGTGAAGTAGTGTTTTGTATAGTAGTTTTATACAATATACAAAATTTACCAAAAAAGTAAAATTTGGTCATAAACGTTATAGTCAGCAAATGTTCAGTGCTTCATTTATAAACTCTATACCTGCTAATGCCATACTTTTTCTGCATTTCTTTTCACATGCATGTTACTTTTGAATGTTTTCTCTTGTTGTACAGGGTGGGCCATTTATATGGATACATCACACATCAAACTTATTGGGAATTTCACAAGAAAAACAATGGTGTGCTTGGTTTTAACGTAACTTTATTCTTTCATGAGGTATTTACAAGTTTCTGACCACTTATAATGTGCCACAAACAGGACGTTAATATCACCAACCATTCCCATTTTATTAAGGTGTATCCATATAAATGGCCCACCCTGTAGTTTTTAATAAACATTTATCTTTTGATAATTATTCTGTGTGATAATCATTTTATAATGTACAAGATTTGTAGATTTAATGCCTAGCTCAATTTCAGGTTCATTTTAGCCTAGCAGTGTAGCAATTTTAAACCATAAAAAAAGCAACCCAACGCTGGGTCAAAAAGGGACGAACCCAAAGTGGGTTGTTTTTAACCCAGCATTTTTTAGAGTGTAGAAGCCACCGGAGAGGTAGATGGTCGGATGAACCCCTGTTGTAACAACTCTTTGATGTACTCATCCATGGCCTTGCAGATTGAGAGAGGGTAGATTCTACCTTTGGGTAATTTGGCCCCAGGCAGGAGGTCTATTGCACAGTCCCATGGCCAGTGTGGTGGAAGTTTTGTGTCAGCGATTTTGCTGAAGATGTCCTGGAACGTCCGATACTCCTCTGGGAGGTTGACTTGAGCGGTGGTTTCTGAACACTTCATAGTGGTAGATTGCAGGTTTTTGGGAAGGAACTGGAAGTGGTAGTAGACAGTGTTGAATGCAGTAGTTACTCCATTGATCGAGTCTCCTAGAGCTCCACCTGATGTTAGGCCATCCAGCACCAGCAGAGATATAGTCTCCTCATTAAGGCAGCCAATACAAAGGATTAACTCAGAAATACTCCACTGCACCAGTCCATTGTCCAGCGGCTTTCCCTGAATGGGAGTGATCTGGTAGCATGTACGACTTCTTTGGCGTGAAATATTACCAGTGGATGATAGATGTGAAGAGATGAAATTTCTGAGAGATTTTGACTGAGAAAAATCGATGGGCATAGATTGACACAGCATCATGATATCGTGGGTTTGTAACAACAGAATTGATATGAATTGTACTCACCACTGGGTGTGGAGAACAGACTGGGCAGGTTTGAAGAAGATGATCATTTTCTCCACAGTACAGGCACAGCTTCTGTTGTATACGACATTGGCGTTCGTCGGTGGATAGATGGTATTGATCCATCTGCATAGGCTCTGGTGCTGGGGAGCTGCTAGAGGGTGAGGTGTCAGCGAGATTTTTTTCCTTGAGAGAGACCGTGAAAAGGTGTTGAGAGATGTGTTGGGCTTTTTGCATTTAACTTTTAAGTCCCACTGAGTCATCGTAAATAGCCATCTGTTGTCTGAGCTTGGAGTTTAAACTGCGTTGGTATGCTGAAAGGAGTGTGATCTCGTTCCAGCCACTGGAAGCTGCTAGTGTGAATGGTGCACTTGTGGACGGTCCTTTCGGCTTGCCGTAGTCTAAACAGTTCGTGATGAACAGAGAAAGAGGAAGTACTAGTGCAAAACACCTCTTTAAAATGTGTTACAAAAGAGTCAAGAGATCGAATTACTGGACTTTTACCGGATAGAAATTCTCCCCATTGACGAGCCTTTCCTGACAGCAGAGAGATGATAAATGATATATTGGCGCGATCTCCGGAGAACTGGTGGGGAACATTTCAAAATACAATTGGCATTGTAACAGGAAGCCATTACACTCTGACACTTCACCCGAATACACTGCCGGTTAGGCCATGGGACAGGCGGAGGCAGATGAAGTGACTGATGGTTGAAGTGACGCCATACCCACCAAAACAAAGCCTGCTCATGTCATGTCCACCAAGCCAATGCCTGCTCACGCCATGCCTGCCGCCCCAGGGCCTGCTCACGTCATGCCTGCCGCTCCAGGGCCTGCTTACGCCATGTCTACCGCTCCAGGGCCTACTCACGCCACGTCTGCCGCTCCAGGGCACCGCCTGCCCTCGTCACGTCTGCCAGGGCACCGCCTGTACTCGTCACGTCTGCCAAGCCACAGCCTGCACTCGTCACGTCTGCTCCAGAGTCTGCGCCTGTCATGGCCACCCTTCCAGAGCCAGTTCACAAGATGGCCGCCATCCCCAAGCCAGTTCACAAGATGGCCGCCATCCCCAAGCCAGTCCACAAGATGGCCGCCATCCCCAAGCCAGTCCACAAGATGGCCGCCATCCCCAAGCCAGTACACAAGATGGCTGCCATCCCCAACACAGTTCATAAGATGGCCGCCATCCCTAAGACAGTTCAGAAGATGGCCGCCTCATTTGAGTCCCATTGAGGGTCGCCACGCCTGAGCCTCATCATGCCAAGGTCATCTCATCTGAATCTCGTCTCATCATGTCTGCCATACCCAAAGCAAATCAAGTGATGGCTGATCCTCTGATGTCGAGTCAAGTCAGAGCTGTACGTTCAGTGCCAAGTCAAGTTACAGCTGTATTTCCTGAGCCAAGTTGTTCCCGAGTCAAGTCAAGTCACAGCTGATCTTCACGAGTCAAGTCAAGTTACAGCTGATCTTCACGAGCCAAGTCAAGTCACAGCTGATCTCCACAAGCCGAGTCAAGTCACTGCTGATTTTCCTAAGTCAAGTCACGGCAGGCCTCCCTGAGTCAAGTCAAGTCACGGCAGACCTTCCTGAATCAAGTCAAGAGACAGCTGTGCTCCTAACAGAGCCTCTTCATGACATGGCTGCTAGTATAGAGCCTCGCCAAGCCACGGCCGTCATGCCAGAACCTTGCCAGGTCCCGTCTGACCTTCCAAAGCCACGTCACGTCTCAGCTGACCTCCTAGAGCCTCATTACGTCTCAGCTGACCCCCTTGAGCCTCATCACATCTCAGCTGACCCCCCAGAGCCTTGTCACGTATCAACTGACATCCCAGAGCCTCGTCATGTCTTAGCCATCCTTCCAAAGCTTCGCCATGGCCCCCTGCTCTGCCATGGCTCCAGGCTCCTCAGAATCTAACATGGTGGACTTCGCCTTCAGTGTTTCACTGTCAGCCACTGCTCCACGGCCCAGGTCCTCCAGTGTTCCACTGTCTGCCACTGCTCCATGGCCCAGGTCCTCCAGTGTTCCACTGTCTGCCACAGCTCCACGGCCCAGGTCCTCCAGTGCTTCACTGTCTGTCACTGCTCCACGATCCAGGCCCACCTCCTCTGCACGGACCTGGCCCTCCGTCCCACCCCCTGTTTTGCCTCTGTTCCCCCACCCTCCTAGACTGTTGTTGCTTAAGCGCCAGGATTCGCTCCTAGAGGGGGGGGATTCTGTAACGCCACACCAGCAGAGGGAGCCCTCACCCATGGACTGACTGTTACCACTCCCTCTGCTGCTTCTTTGGTGACTTCCTGTTTGGAGCCATATAAAGAGGGCCATGCCAAACAGGAGGTTGCGAAGTATTGTTGCCTGTGCGGACTCTGCCAAGCGTTTTCCCTGTTTTCATTGCCTTGTTTCGTTGCCATAGTTTTTGCCTTGTTTCATTGCCTTGTTTATTTTGTTACTTTGGACTGCTCTCTTGGATTTTGACCTTTTGCATGTTTTTTGGATTACACTTTTGTCTTGGCCTGGATGTTACTGTTTGCTGGTGTCAACCCTGCCTGTCTGACTATGTTGTGTTCAATAAAGCTCGCACTTGGATCTAACACGCTTCTGAGTTCTGTTACATTAATGTGTTCATCAGTAGATGATGCAACATTAAAAGACTTAAATCTGAAGTGATTATTGTAAATCACAAATCCATGGTCAAATGCTATTTAGCCACCTGACTAGTGATTGGTCTTTGTGTGAATGTCCACAAAACTGGAAGACTTTTTGAGTGTTTATAAGCAGTAAGCTATTTTAGAAAGGAAAATTTAAAAGATAAAAAAAAGAGGAATTAGGGAGAATCAATAAACTGTGAATAATTAAATACTATGCTATTATGTAAATAATATGTAATCATGTAATTAATAAAAAAGTAATTGTAGTCTGATTACGAGTATTTTAAAATGTAATTTAATCTAATTACAAGTACTTAATTTTTGGAATCTGATTACATAATCCAAAAAATTCTTCAGCACTCTCTGTCTCCCACGCAAACGCACACACATACAGTATGGACACTTGCACACACACACAGAAATGTGTTGTCATCGCCTCTCTGAAGAGTTTATCAGTTAAATAGCTCAATAACTTAAAAGCTACATGTTATTTCTCATAAGCGAGGTAATACAGTGCTGTTATTGAAGCAGATGAATTTAACGGTTTTGCTGTAAGTAGAGACGCTGCTGCCGACACTGTTGAGAGACGCACAGACTCACAGAGATAATTCAGATTTAGACACGCTTCGTCTCTCTCTCTCTTGCCTGTTTGTTTTCATTAATAACTGAATTAGCCTGCTATCAACAGCTCAACCCCCTATTACTAGGTCTAAAATGCCATTTTGGAAATAGAAAAGGCAGCGTTGGATGAGATGCGTAAGAAATTTATCCTACTCACAAAAGTGTTTTAAGGACAAAAACTTGAATGTCTTTAAATACAACATCTGGAACGTAGTATAAGCTGAATAATTGACACTGGTACATTAAATTATTAGAAAATAATGCACACCCAAGGTGTAACAGATCACCGCATTGAGTGTACATTACTTTCCAATAATTCAATGGCCTGTCATTGTAACGCTGAGTGAGAGACGAGAGGCAAGCGGATCCATTTGCGAGCTTTTATTGAATCGACAAGGCAAAGGCATGGTCAGGCAGGCAGGGTCAGAACAATAACAAACAGGTATATTAGGGCGATGCACAATAGAAGTCCGTGAAGCAGGCATGGGTCGATCCCTGGCGAACGTAATCCGTAAAGGGACGAGACGAGAGAATAAACCAAGCAACGAGCTAAAGTCCAGTAGGCAGGCGGTGAGACAGACGAGACGAGATGGCCAGGCGAGAGAACTAAACACAGGGAAACTAGGAAGCTAGGGAACAAGGAAACTAGGAACGATAACAATAGAAATCACAACAACAATACTCCGTGGTTTGCAAGGGGCAAGACTGGGGCTTTTATAGCGCTGCTGATTGGTCACAGGTGCTGACCCAATCAGCACGCTGAATGACGGGGAATGTAGGGAATGTGTTGTGGTGCAACAGTCTGAGTGTTATGACAGGGTGAGAGCGACATCTGGTGGTGAGCGGGTCCGCAGGTCACTGACCAGATTCGTAACATAGCCCCCCCCCCCACCCCCAAAGAGCT